>JBBBDQ010029592.1:92500-247500 GCA_037127315.1 Ascarosepion bandense | reverse complement strand
AATATCTTGTCCCAATTAATTCTTTGCGTCTATTTTAATATCATTCTTAACATTGGATTGGCCATTAATTTTACTTCACACATTATTGACTAAGACATTCTTGCGCCTTAGTGTGGTCTTCAAAATTATAAAGATATTAAAAATTCCTCCTAAGAATCCGGTTTAGTCTCTGTCTTTACGGCTATAGAATATAAATCTATGTTCATCTGTAAACATTGCATTGAAAAATCAGTTTATATGTACATCTTCACCCAAACTACATCAATCACTTTGTGACGTTTACCGGAATTTCGGTTACTATAAAAATTGCTTAATAAGGCATCAAACGATTTCTACACGTGAAAAAATATAATATTTTGGAGGAACACAATTCTGGGAAGAGAAATGGAAAATCGAAAAATAAAATAATCATGAACAATAAAAAATTAAAACATTTTCCCGTGATGCTAAGAGTGAGAAAATAAAGGAAATGCTCTCCCTACTGGATTCATCAAACGTTCATCAAACGCTCACGTAATGGTTTCAAAAAATATTCCCAGATACTCAATAACACGTAACTCAAACATATCGATTTAGACGGACAGAATATCACTACCTGTAATATTATAGAAATAAAGAAAAATGCAATGAACCGCTACGCAATAACAATAATCTTGTGTGATAGCAGAAAGGAAAATTTTAAGAATTATTGAATTTTATTTCGAAATAAAATATCAACGCTGTATTGTTATGTAATATCTGCCCTCCTATATAACAGCACATACTGGACGTATGGAAATGAGTAAGACAGCATCAATGTAGTTCTACAGAAGGATGGTTAGATTATCATTCATTGAACGAGTGAGAAATGACGAAAGTTTAGAGAATATTAATTTAATAATGCACATTATTTAGAAATAGGAAATATATAAATATCTAGGGAACATAATAAGGTTATATGGATTGAATAATTCGAAACTAACAGGATATATTGAAAGCAAGAAGAACAGGAAATCTATGAATAATGAGCTGCTGTAAATGGGTGTCACAATAGGGATTAGAAGAAATATGAAAAGTAAAACATTAGTAAGATCTAAAAAAACAGAATGTTGTAGAGGGCAAGGCTCTTTCAAATCCAGAAATGACATAACAAAACAACAAGAAGTTTGTAGCTTATGTGTCAGTTATTTTGTTTTATTTTTTAATAGAAAATCGAATACAAAAATTCCAATGTCTTCTAAGCGATTTTGTTTTTCAGAATCAATTATCAAGAACTGTTGATCCGTGTTAATGGTGTTTTGTCTTTGATTTTCATGCGTTATTGTTTGCAAGAAACACAGCCATAGCAACACAAGAGACACAACTCCAGTAACACCAAAATACAATCCTAGCAACACAACTGTCATAAGTAAATCAACACAATAATTTAAATGTATTGAACGATTGCAAAATCTGAAAAATGCATCCAAATATACAGAATTTACATTCAAGCTTCTTAAATACGTTCTGTTGATTTATCAAGCAAAATTATATATATATATATATATATATATATATATATATATATATATATATATATTTATATATATATATCTGTGTGTGTGTGGTTGTGTGTGTGTGTGTATGTGTACACACATATATATTATATATATATGTGTGTGGGCATACAAATATATATTATATATAGGCATGTGTGTGCATGGGCGTGCGTGTGTGCTTTAGTAGGATGTATAATAGTTTAACTGATGACGCCAATTATAGAATAAATGAAGATTTTCACAAATGAAAAAAGGCTTTTATTAAAAATTTCCCATATAGTTTAATCATTCTCTCTTTCTCTGTCACATATCCAAACACACAGACAAAGACACAAATACACAAAAGGAAGAACAAAAACACACTAATTTTTTTTAGTTTTCAATTTTTCAATCATTACCAAGAACCTCTATCGTGTCAGCGTCTTTTTTAAACTACTTATACAAAGATGCAAAATAACTATTAGAAATTCGTTTTATATATATATATATATATATATATATATATATATATGTGTGTGTGTGTGTGTGTGTGTGTGTGTGTGTGTGTGTGTGTGTAACAATATACTTAGTTATCATCTGAGATTAAGAACAGAGTGGTTAAATTAAATAAACATAGAGGAAAAGTGTATTTAAATCGCCTGCGCGTTTCGTCCTGTGATGGACATTATCAAGACAAAAAGAACTGAGCTTTATTCTAAATTAGGTATCTAGAAACAAACAGTGTTGGCAACTATAAAAACGCTAACAAATCATTTAAAAAGATTAAGAGAATATTTTCGTTTTAGAATTCCTTCATGTGTAGTGCACAGTCACGAGATGTTAAAATGAAGTGAATTCAACCGTTTTCTTTGAACTTTTTATTATGTATGTTAGTCTGTTATGGCAATTATACTAAAACAGATTAACATACATAATAGAGTTTTCCTCTTTATTTTGTTTAATCATATATATATATATATATATATATATATATATATATATATATGTATTTGTGTATTTAGACAGCTAACTTGATTTTAGACATGTCAATTTTAAAAAATTGCAATATTGTGTCTGCTTCATTTTAATAAAATCCGTTCATAGTCACGGACATCTTATTATCATTGAAAGATGTAAGAAATGACAGATGAAATTATTATTCATTTCTTTCTTAGTTAATTTTCAGGTGTGGGAATTGTGCTAAGAAAAAATAACGGCAATGTTGCAATGTTGCTATGTTGCTAAAATTTACTGTAAATTTTCTACTTCTCCCAAATATAACGGTTGACAAATTGCTTAGCGTACATTAGATGTTGAAAATTATCTGAAATTTAATATTTTGCTGTTGTAATGTTATGTTCCTAAAGGGGTAGAAGCATAAAAGAACTGTTATTTTCATAGACATTACACCAGTATTCATATTTGATTCTATTAATTGACGGTTCAAGATTTTTTAATGAATATTGCCTCCAGGATCTGTAGTTTTCTCTTATATTTCTAATTCATTGTTAAACGATGATTTTTTTTTTACTGAATCCCGTATGAGAGTTTAATTATCACGTGATATTTATAATGAAAATTTTAAATAATGTTGCTTAATCTAAGTAGCATAAATTTAAGTTTGTATAGTCCATCCTTTCTTATTTTTTTCGGATGCCGTCTTGTTGTTCGAACAATTTTGCAAATATGTGCACACATTTTAATCAGATCTAAACTCGTATGTGTTAATCTTATCATATGATATTAGGTATCTCTCAATACTAAATGATTAGCCACTCTGGAGATTACTTGCTCAGTGCTGCCTCGCAAGGAACCCTTTAATTGATGAAAATGTAACATCAGTCTCGTTCAATAGGACTTTTATCAGTATATTTTCATGCATGCTAACGTTAAAATGTGCTCTGTTAGACGTGATCATGATATAAATTTTTGAATTGAAGAATTGGTAATAAACAAGCGATGTTGGACAATTTTGCATTAATGCAGATGTAAAAAGGCTTTGAAGAGATAAAAGTATTGTATCTCCAGACAAATGGGTTAAACAATAGTATTAGTGTCTAATATAATCTTTGTTTCCTTCTCAGTTAATGCTATATTAACACGCAAATAGAAATTTTTGGGGTAATCTAAAATACATCTCAGCTTTAATGATCATCACTGTTAACCGTAAGAAGAACAAAACTATAATCAAACAACAAATTATTAAATTTTCAGGATAATGGTATGTCTTTATTATTAAAAGGTTATGATATATTAAACCGTTTTATACATACACACACACACACACACTGATATATATATATATATATATATATATATATATATATATATATATATATATATATATATATATATATATATATATAAGAATAAATTATACCTAGTGAGCCAACAAATTTACCAGCTAAGCGGATTGTCAGGGAAAGCTGGCTAACGAGGAAAGAAACAAACGATATGATAAAGGAAACTCAATAACCAATGTGACCAAAAAGGAAAACACCAAACACAAATAGGGTCGAACTTTCATGAAAAAAACGAATTTTATGTAAAACATTAATAATTGCGAGGAAGAAAACATAAAACAACGAAACACAACTAAAAAAAAAAAGGAAATACGTAAACCCAAACATACCTAATCGAAAAGCCAAGGTTTTCTATGTCTACACTTATTTAGCATTTCCGTTTTAGAATTCAATGAAGTATTTGTGTGTTCATACGACGCTATTGCAAGTTTTTACTCTACACACAACCTACAAAATTTCTAGCCGGCTTTATACTTAGCACATCCTTTTAATATTTCTTACCTCGGTAGGCAGCTTTCCCTGACGATCCGCCAAGGTGAAACCTTGGTAGATGTGTTGGCTCACTAGTTAAGCATTATTTGTTCTGCCCTACCTAAGTATTGGGAGATATTTTGTTAGTTGATTACACGTCTCGGGTTTTTTCTTTGGGATACGTTCTGAATCGTTTTTGACTGATCCTCATGTGCTTAGCTTAACTCTTTCTTTTTTCATAAACATTTTTCCTTCCACGTAGATCCACGAAGGGTTTGTCGACACGTGTATAGTTATAACAATGTCTTTATATATATATATATATATATATATATATATATTATTATTGTTATAATAATAGCATACTGAAACTTAAAAGCTATCAAGTTTTGATGTTCAACCTTGCAGTGAGTCTCGAAACTTCATAGATTTTAAGTTGCAGTATGCTATTATATAATCAATAATCATAATAATAATAATAATTATATATATATATATATATGTATGTATATGCGTGTGTGTGTGTGCGTGTGTGTGTGTATGTAATAATAATAATAATAATAATAATAATAATAATAATAATAATTAAAAAGAGACTGCTGGCAATTCTGAAATACATAATGTGAAATCCTGAAATAAATAATGTAATGCAGCCCCACAAAAGGATGCTAAGTATACTATGAACCGAGAATGTGAATAACGTTGTTGTCTTTTAGAGGATGCTTATGAGAAGAAAACTTATAATTAGCACCAGCGAGATACAGATGATATTTCTGGGACACCTAATAAGGAGAGTGGGCTTAGAGAATATAATACTCACAGGAAGGATAAAGCAACTGAGAGACAGGTGAAAGCAGATCGAAACATATTGATACGATAACGGTGTTTGGTGCAAATAACACGACAAAATATTTAAAAGAAACAAAGGGAAGAAGGAAGTGATAGTCCATGATTGCTTACGTCTTGACGGGACACGACACATATATAATAAAGAAGAAGAACGTTGCTTTTGTTTCATATTTTCATCACTCAATATCTGTTATGATTATTTAATAATATTGCATATGAACTCTTCCAAACTATATATAAGCAGCAGTTCTGCTTAGCAGAAAGTGAGTGTGCAGTGTGAGTGTGAGTGCAAATTCTCTTACAGCAGATGACTGTGACAACCGGAGTAACAATAACACTAATAACTTCTCAAGAGTACTAATGTATTTGTTAAACTATATTTTTAAATCTATTCGTTATTTTGATCTTTATTTCTGGCCCCAACAAGTTCACAGCTGCAACCGTTTGCGCCTTAGTGGCTGACATGTATTGTGTAAAACCCGTCGAGATGTGTAAAATCTCAAATGTATACAACCTGTGTTTAAGATCAATAGTAGAAGAAAGCTTTGAGTTAGTAAAACCTCTTAGATCTCACAATCCTTCATTAAACACTGAAGACAGTATCTAATAATTCAGATACAAATAATGGCACCAAATATAATAAATTACATATGAACAGAAAATGTGGAAGCAATGATATGTAAAGTCAATAGACACCTCCTAACACACTAAATCATTCCCACTCTCTCCAACACTCTCCCTATGTACATCCAAAGTCTATTACCCTCCTTCTGACATTTCCTATACCCAATTCCTATACCCAATCCCTATGTAACCCCCTGCGCTATAGTGGCAGTGGAATGCCTTGCTTGGGGTGACACGATTAAAAAAATATATATATAATCAAGATATTAACAATCCCCACTACTTCAAATAAAAGCTTTAAAAAAGAGACCGTCATTAAACCAAAAGATTGATAAGAACTACCAGACACCAGAAAGTTATTTTCTTGAAAAGAAGATAAGATTATGATTTATATATTTCAAGTAAAAATGTTATGGTTGATCGGTCAACAAAGACTAAATGTTTCCTTATATGGAAACAGCTAATAGTACAATTACTATTATAATTGATTTGCTTCATGTGAAATGATTAACAAGTCCTGGACGAAATTTCTATGTTTATCAGTGTTCCTTGACATTCTATATATTTATTTTTCTTTCATCTTTGATTTTTAAACCTTTATAGATTCGGGTTTTAATTTCAGCATTTTTCCTTGATCTTTCTTGCTTTAAACCTATTTCCCTTTCTCTAAGACATCCTTTAAACGATGCATCACGAGTTTCTTTTTTTCTTTTGTATTCGATTAATAAATGGAAAGATAGCCCGGCCTCCATTTCATTAATATGGCGTCTTTGAAACAATTTTTCTCAATACACCCAACATTTGACTTCCCGGAATTTGAAGGATTATAGTCTTGCAGGAATATGCAAAGTGTCTTGGATATTCTTGCCTGTGACCTGTACCACCAAAACAATATCTTATCCTAGAGTTTACAATATTTCTTTCCATTTTTTTTCCAGGAGGTGAAGGATCCTTTTTCTACAAATATACTTTCCAACTAAAAACTTCCCACATTATGAACTGTACCACTCAACTAATATCTTCCCCAAGAACTGAAAACAATTCTTCGCATTTATCTTGGCAACATACTTAACGTTGGATTGGACATTAATTTTATTTTCTACAATTTTGTTCAAAATATTGCGCTTTCTGACTGTTGCCTTCCAAGTTATATATTTATGAAACATTTCCCTCAATAACTGACTTTAATAATATCGGAAAAAGGAGACATATGAGAAAATTATAATATGGTAGAAAGTTGTATCTTTAAGGAAGATGGAATATGATTTATAAGCACAGATGAAATAAAGAATATAACAGAAATTGTCAAAGTAATTACTCTTCGTTTGCCTGCATAATCATGATATATATATATATATATATATATATATATATATATATATATATATATATATAAATATGGGTCTATGTTTTTCCCTATATTCATATATTATGTATTTCTTCTATACCTGTTCCCTTATTTTCAATGCTTTCGAATTGATTTTAATAGTTCTGTAAAGTTCCGTTACTTCTCTGATATACTGTTAAAAATATCCGCAATTATCAACGATGTGTTGCCATCATCCAATAAATTGCCATTATTTTTCCTTTATTATGGTCTTATGTCTTTCTAACGTCATCAGGCAAACTTTATATATCTAAATTTATAACAACATTTTTAATGATCACACCTCCCCACAAATACGTTGATCAGCGTATTTCTGTATGATAGTTTCTATAAAAAGGCCATATTTATATTTATGCTGTTCGATATCAAGAAAAAAAATTAGAAATCGACATAATAAGAGACAGACATCCCAACAATAATATGTTTTCTGATGTCATATTTTAAATGATACTGTCTTTCAATTAGAAAGTTTAGGGAAAATACTGATGTATTCTGAACAAAGACTGATACGTTTCAGTATTAATATTAAGGATATATTTTTAATACATATAAATAATATCTCGTCAGCGATTGATCACATATTATGTATTTTTAGTAAAAGTATTTTCGTCATTTTAAATTTTTGTTAGATACTATTATACATGCATCAAACACACATGTATATCACACACTTTAAGTTTTTCTATGAGTAATATCACTAAGAAATGTATGAATCAAATTCTTATTTAATTATATGTTTATATTATGTATGAATGTAAAATGCTGATAATAGAAAATAAAATATATCTATATATAATTCTATGATTTCCGTTAGTCCGTCTGTTTGCCCGTTCGTCACATCTTCTGAAATGGCCAAAGAGTTTTCAATGGAAACCAAAGTTGGAGAAAAGTGTAAGTTGGTAAGAGTGTACAAAGCATAGTTAGTTTCACTAGCGTAGTTTACTAGACACAAATTTCATTAATATCTTTGTGAAAACTGCTTTATTACTTAAGCAGGCACAAAATATTTTACAAAAAAAAAAGACAAAAATTAACGATTCGAATGACAAATACTTCATTAATAAAAATGCAATATTGTTTTTTGTATACCTTTTCTTTAATTTATTTAGAATTCATTTTTTAGTTTGCCCTGCGTTTGTGCGAACTGTGAACAAATCACATGTACAGACACTCCAATTTGCTCCAGAAGTAAATATTTATGTAAGTTCTGTTATATTTTTCAGGCTCAAGAATTAGAAATCTTAAGAATTTT
Source organism: Ascarosepion bandense (assembly GCA_037127315.1). Lineage (NCBI taxonomy): Eukaryota > Metazoa > Mollusca > Cephalopoda > Sepiida > Sepiidae > Ascarosepion > Ascarosepion bandense. The sequence continues at coordinate 239,118 of JBBBDQ010029592.1, read as the reverse complement.
TTCTCTGTTATAAAGATAAAAAAATTAATTTACGCACTATATTAAATGAAAGATATTATTAACCTTTAACGTAAGTTTGTGCCAAATATTTTTCCCTAGAAATCAGCTTAGAAGTTAAAATAAACATAGAGTTTTGAATCCCGACAAAAAAATTAGGAACAGATTCAACAACGCTAAATACTGCGATTAATTCAATATAACAAAATTATTATTATTTAAAATAACTTGGAATATACTTATTTATAGTATATAAAGAAATATCAATTTTGGCATCGAGTCAAAATATGATTCATATTCCTCCATATTGTATTGAACAACAATTTAAATATATTAGGCCCTTATTTCAAAGATTAGCTAAATAAGAGGAAGCTAGTTCCCAATGTCATGGGAATACTCACTATGGTCCAGAAAACTTGGGAAAGTTATAGATCCAAGAATATATTTATATACCACTTAAGTGGTTAATAGTATTACAAAAATTGCATGGAAATCGAGAAGCCTTTCTCTAAAGTTAATGAAAAGCTTAACATTCACAGGACATATTAAAATAAGAAGAGCACATTCCGTTTATCCAACACTGACACTAAATTCAAAGCAGCGCCATTTGCAAATATTTTATGTTAGGAATGCATTTCTGATACTTCGGTGTATGACTCATTTATAAAAGTTTTCGTAAAAGACATAAGAAGAGAAAACATAAGATGCGCTAAGGAGTGTTTTGTCTAACATAAAAAACTGCTGAAATGCGAAGACATTAACATAAGATCTTGGCTAATGTGGTCAAATAGCCTCGTCATATGGATGTCGTGCATAGCGCCAAACTTACTCATAAGTATCAAAATTGTCAGCTCTATAAAAACTCTATTTCAGATCAATGATTAAAATGTTTTCTATTGAAGGAAGCGTCCCTGGTAGAATTCATATCATGGGATATTATCAAATAACTTGAAGGCGTTCTAAATTATCCTATCTTTTTGAGCATGTAGATTGGCGCTACAGATTTACAAAGTATTGCGGCAATTAACCTGCATACTATCAAGTGGTGGCCAACTAACATACATAGCGCATTTAACTCGAAGAGAAATTAATGAAATAAATATCAACATGTTGCCTTTTAACATACCCCAAACAACAGTTTAGAAATAGATTCACCAACGATACTGGAAGCCTGATAATAAATAATAAATGAGAGAAAAGTATTTTCTTGAAAAATCTTATGACATTCTACTGACGCTGTCATTCGTTGTACGTTCAATAAATTCCGAATATGCTGTCATAAGATGAGGAGATCTGGTATAACATTTGATCATAACCAATATCGAAAGAACGAAGAAAAGTGTAACTCAAGTAACGCTGAGTTTCCAAGTCAATGGCCTTCAAAATATTTGCTTATAACAAAACATTAATATTGCCTTTACGAATGTCATGAAAAAAATACAAGAAATTATTTGCCTCTCTAATAAGACATTATGTATCTGCTTTACCAATCTGACAACCGTATAATGATCACATCAATAGGCACCCTTCTTTTTCGCATTTATTAGAAACCACTTTTCATTTCCCCAATTTACTGAATGCACTGGAAAGATAGAGGAACTGTAAAATTCTACATGATGAAGAAGCTATGCTGATGACATATGTATTCATAGATAAAAACGATCTTTACAAAGAAATCAAGCTGAAACAGTAATAAAACCAGTGATGGCTCTTTACTTGAATCCTTCGTCAACATTCTGGTTGTGAATTTATTATATACTAAACCATGGGTCGGCAACCTTTTGGAAAGTGCCAAATATCTATGTAGAGCCATGGAGGAGGGCCAAACAGCTGTGGCTCCAGTTTCATGAATCTGAAAAAATGTGTTTGAAGAAAGGAAGGATTCAATATAATTTAATTGCATTTAAAGGATAAAATTTTCGTCGATGAGATCGGAGTACCACACGTTGGCGTGATCGGACGCGAGTCAGACGCTCAGCCGGCCAACACCCGCCGGGCGTGATCGGACGCATGTCGGACGGGCAGTCGTGGTTGGCCAGTCTGCTGTGACTGGGACTCGAACACTTTTGTGAAAAAATCGAAAAAATACAATTCGAGAATAGAATTAAAGTGTTTCATTCTTATTTTCTTCACGTTCGCAATCGATGAGAACCATTTCGGTTTGGTTTAGCGCGAATTCAGGAAATAACAAAGACAAAAAAAGAAAAAAGGAACAGTACAAATATATTTTACACAAAAATTTTTATTTTCCTATCGGAATAAAAAATAATAACACAATCTACAAAAAAGCAACTTTGTTGCTACAAACAAAATACAATTAGAAACGGTAATTGATACTTGTTTCTGCTTATTGTGCGATAAGTCCTTTACATCAGGTGAAATATTTGTTGATTACAGGAACAAAGCATCATCCAGGTGTTCATCGCACAATCTTTTGGAAAAGAGTTGTTCACAAGAATATGTACTTCCAAATAATGACATCCTCACTTTCGCAAAAGCTATGATGTTTTTATATTTTCCACTTGGCAATATATATTTCTTGTAGAAGTCAGCAGTGGATTCAAAATGAAATTTTGATTATAAAGATTTGTTACACTGTAAGTCAATTAACTTCAACTGATATTCTTCTGTCACTTGCTCAAAATCTGTTTGATAAGGATTGCCATATAACTCAAATAGTTCATTGCTTTCCCTCGCTCCCATATTCTTGCTTTCCCTCGCTCCCATATTCTTGCTTTCCTGACGGCTACAACCTCCAGAAATTTAAATGCAATGTCAATACTCATCTACTAACCACTTGACTCTAGCCCTTCCCCCACCCGGTATATCCTTCCCTTTCTCTCCCCCGCTTCCAACTGTCATTAAACCTGCATTTTCATCCTTCTATTGCTTCTTTCTAATTGGTTTGTAATCCTCTTCTCCCTCCTCTAATTAATTCTCTTTCAGTTATGTAGCCCCCCGCACATCAGTGGCATTTACGCCTTGGCCGGGGTGAAATGATTAAAAAAAAACAAAAACAAAAAAAAAATACATACACATACTATCAACTTTCGTTTGGTTTACCTGTATTTATATCGTGTCCAGATAAAGTTAGCGGGACGGACAACATTTACTCAAGGGCTTGATGCGGACCGCGGGGTGCGGGGTGCGGGGTGCGGGTTGCCTACAGCTGTCTTAAACACTTCAGATACTTTGATGTATCAATCAGTTGTAATAAACCTATTATTGAAAAGAAAAATGAACATTGAATAGGCTGTGCTAGATCTACTTTGCACTATACTGCAAACTGCTACAAATCCAAAACACTTTCTTAAGTAGCTTTGTTAGAGAAAGACTTTTAAAGAGTTGAAATGCATGGCGCCAAAACTATATAAGGATATCTGAACTCTTCGCTGTATACAACCGATTCAAAATATCAATGGGAAAAAAAGTTTTGTTGGAGAGAATCTTGAAGCATTTCATAAAGATAATACTTCTTTGAACGTTGTGAACTGGAGCTAAAAAAATTCACAAAATGTAATTATACCAAAGAACAGAAGCCACGTCATTGTGGGTTACCAACAGTAGAAACAACTAAAATGGATAGTACATGCAACACAAAATTAATGAAAAATTAAATATTTAACATTCAATACTGCAATTATATTCATGCGGCATGAATTCATTTCGTTTTCTCGAACTTCTCTTTTGTTCTAAAGCAACCGATTTATTTGTCAAGTAACACGTTTAAAGAAAACAGTTTTTCATCAAAGATTATCATATATATATATATATATATATATATATATATATATATATTGCATAATAATTTATATATATATATTGCATAATAATTTATATATATATATATATAAATATATAATGAAAAGTGCTTGGCCTCAAAAAATTATTTTATCATGAGTCTGTTATCAATTCTTTTCAAATCGTGATAATTAATAATCAAAGAATTAAATGCAAAAAATCGATACGAATGGTCAATCAATATCTTGTATAAACAATCAGATCTTAATGCAGAAATGTGTATAAGGATCCTATTGGTTCTTGACAGACATTTCGATTTACAATGACCAATCAATGAAAGTGTCTTTGTCTTCGAAATAAAAAAAATGAATAATAATAATAATAACAATAATAGTATATTATTATTATTATTATTATTATTATTATTATTATTATTATTATATCTTCATTGTCATGGCTTGTCGTTCTTAACCGGCGACCATACATCAACACAAATGACATAAAACTGATAGCACTTTTTGCAGAAGCAGTAACGAGGGACAACATCTTAATCGTACATTTCTCGTTGGTTTATAGCAGCAGCAATTTCTCCATATTTAATTGAGTGACAACCGGTGACGAATGCTGTATGACACTCCTAATCATGGTTAGCGCACAGGACCCAGACTTACACAATACATAACTACATTTACACCCACACAAAATTATGCTCTTCGTTTGGTGGAGGAGTCGACATTATGAAGTGGTGTAGTAGGGCACTATGAAGTTCTACAATCACTATAGATTTGTATTTGCAGCAGTTCGAACGTGCGCCACCTGCCCTGAAGAAATAAGAGCCAGCATATAATAATCGCAAAGTTGTACTGTCCTTCCCTGTATTAACAGGGGAGGACAGTACATCTTTAGCCTTATGTGTCTGTAATAAGTCGATTTACTGGGAGATACTATGCCGTCCAATGAACTCCACAGATGATGCATCACATTTTACATTCCATGGAAAAGATTTTTGTTAAAAGAAAATTCTTCACAAATAAAGCAGATTGTAGCCAAGTTACCATTTTAGGCAGTTCGTTATGCATATCTCAATGAGCGTTTTAGTGCAGTGAATATCGGCTCGGAACAATAAATCGGAGCGCCACGTTCGAATTCCAGACGAATTCGTGCCGTTCACATACTGTAGGAAATATATTCATCCGTCGCTTCTTGCCTCCAGCTAGTGGTTAAAAAGCAGGACAGATTAGGTAACAGGTCTACTAAAGAAGTAATTGCAACGTTTGGCGGGAAAATCTGCCCAGTCAGTAATATCTCGACAGAAACATCAACGCCCAAGAGTGCATCACGTATGGCACTTAACTGATTGAAATTACGCATCTGGAAGCATGTTGACAAAATTATGTGGATGTCAATTGAGATTACATATAAATGAACAGTAGAGAAAATTGATTTTATGTCTTTTTTCTAATAAATAAAAACTACAAGAATTCTTAGTTTCCCTTTTATCTTACCTGTTACTATTTATATCAATACTTCCACGTTTATCCTTCTGGTGCTCTTTTCTTTATAGTTCGTAAATTTTATGAATCCATGACCAGTTCTTGATTAGCAACTAAAAATGCATCACTTTATTTTGAACTGGATAGATGCAACCTTAGGTTAAATGTTGCCTACTGCAATGTCAATTTTTGATCTCTGTCTATTTTATTACTCCTCTTTTATTGTTCTTGTTTCTTAATGTTTATTTTTTTCATAAAACATTACATCTCAATTACTACTTCTTTGTTCAGGTTGAAATGATTAAAAAGAAATAGTGGTTTGTTTAAGTTTTTGATGGACTTAGAAGAATAACTGAATAGAGAAGTGTGCATAGAATTTTGCCAGGGATGTGTCATTGTCTGTATTCGGGCGATCTAAAGCACACCGGATTAGAAGGCAGCATTTTCTTCAAAGAATGTGCGGGTTTGGTCTAATATGGAAGAATTATTTTCTTTATTAATTATTTTGAAGGCACAGGCCAAAAGACGTAATAAACTTTTTAAAATAAAAAGCAAAATACAACAACAACAAAATAACAGTAGATACAAACGACGTTTTCCTCTAAACAAAATTTTAGAAATATATATTGTTAAATTGTAATTGTGCTAAATGCCAAAATTGCTTTTTGCTGTAGGTTAATGGTGGAAAATGCATTTAAGGGAAGAATAGAAAAGCAAATGACCCTGAAATTTAAAGACTTTACATTGATTCCCTTACGAAACTTAGAAATCATAATGACTCATGTAACACCACTTAGTTTAGTGACAAGTTTCTCTACATTATATAAATACTTTTTTAAAATAAAACTTCCAAAATCCGTGTGTCATATGATAATTTCTGACTTCGCCAGCGACCGTTTTGTTATGTAAAATTGGAAAACAAATTCATACACCAGAATTCCAAATAAAATAAAGGAAAATGAAAGAAATATGAAAGAACAGTGGGAGGAGGGGGAGTTAATAAATAGAGAGTGATAGTCAAACAAATAAATTATATATATATATATATATATATATATATATATATGAATAAGGAACGAAGAAAATAATTGCAGCCGAAACAAGATTTATACCTTTGTAATAGTTTGTACTTTGTACATGTTCTATCGCATAATTATTATTATTAATAATAATAATAATAATAATAATAATAATAATAATAATATATATATATATATATATATATATATATAATTATATATATATATATATTGAAAGAGAGAGAGAAAAGGATGCTGCTATTCAAAATAAGATTACTGTTATTAAGGTGGATTTTTATTTTCGTCTTCTCTCAACAAAATTACATCCTTCTTTTTATTTATTTCCCTTATTTTTTCATAACCGAAGACTAATAAATAAAAATATCTCATTCATTTCTGAATAAAAATAATATTTAAAAATAGATTTAATATTTTTTAGAGTTATTTTACATTGCGATACTTTGTATTTCTTTTCTGCTATGTTTCAGACAATTCCATAAGTTTTTCGTTATTCATTCATTTTTAACCCTCTAGAACTTTGACAAACTTACCTCCTTGAAGCATCTAAGAACACCTATCGATTCACAATTCACAAAACAATACCCGCTCTTTCCTAGTTTTAGGTCATCTTCTTTTCTTTCTCTCGGTCTTTAGTCGCTAGATTATGACTATTTGTTAAATTATTACCGACCTAACTGATTATCAAACTTTCTTTTCCCTTCTCGGTTGGGATCGATGTTTATTATTATCTAATTATTAGTCTCTGTAAATCAACATACTTTTTTTTCAAGAAATTAAATGTTTCAGCTGTGGCGGATATGAAAATAAGAATTAAAATCATCTTTCTTCTTCACTTTTACAAAAATTCACAATGACGTGTTATATCCTTTTTTTTTTACCCCAAACAGAAAAAGCATTGACAAAATTGCTTAAAGAAAACGTCGAAACCAAAATTTGCAAGTAGATGCTAAACTGATTTTCTGACCAATGGAAATGTTAAAGGGACTTAGCCATACAGTGCGAGTCCATCATTCAGATGGGAGCAGCGAGAGAAAAAAAGTAAAATATGTCTTCAATTCAAATTGACCCGAATATAAAGTCAAGTTGCACCTTGTTCCCTTTCTGCTTCTTTGTAGTTTGCTGATTCTTTTACTTCTTCTTCTCTAATTAAAGACATTCCTACCTACAAACGTTAATACATACATATCTACATACGCAGAAACTCTTTTCAACAATTACTACTACGAACAATTTTTACATATCTTGATCCCATTAACTTTCTCCCTGGACATTTTACGAATTCTTGTTATTCATTCCTTTTAATAAATTTCTATTTTAACAGACAAAATGTATATTTTTATTCTTACATTATTCCACTATGATATACAAACTCAGGCATTCCAACCTGCAACTCACCTTCTGATAAATATCTTCTGACGAGAATTCAGCATAAATCTTGAAAGCTGTAGGGAGTTCGGTTATATATGACACAAGGTAGAATTAAATAAATATTAAACAGCTCTGTACCGATTCAAAAGAAGGTCAGTTCACTGTGTCATTTGCAAACTTCCAGGAAACTGTTTGGTTAAATTCATACATTTGGTAATACATGGTAATTCTATCATAAACTATCTGAATGAATGAATGACTCGTTGAGCTTTCTTGAGATATTGTTTTGACTGACAAGAACTGGAAAGATTATACTAAATCATTTGTTAGTTCTGCTAACGCAAATGTTGCTTCATTATATTGTGATAGACAAACATTCTCTCCAGAATTCATCTGACATACTTTAAAGTATATCGTTTCTCCATACTCTACGTATGTTTGCAACATATGGTCTGGTACTTCTGGTGTATATATAGACATATTTAGTACAATAAAAAAAACTTATTTTATTGAACCTGATCTGACATTATATCATCAGTCCTTTTCCCACCTCATTAACGTAGTTTTCGTATGAGATTTCTCTAAATATATTCATTATAATTGTTATTACGAAATTTCTTCTATTCTACTTAGTCTTTATGAATTTAAGCGCAGTACTAGATGTGCGTTGTTGTGCAGTGGATATCGACTCGGAACGACATTTAGGGGAGCCAAGTTCGAAATCCAGTTGAATAGCTTGCATTCACTTACGCACAAATACCATTGGGAAAGGTATTAATCACTTTCTTCCGTCCAATTATTGGTTAAATAACAGGACAGATCGGGTTCTATAGCCTTGGTTGGCAACCAGTCTACCGCAGAAATCAATGGCAACCTGCTGCGGGATAATCTTTTACCCAGTCAACAAGCGTGTATCACGTATGTCACGTGTATCACGTATACGACGTGTATCACGTATGACAGTGACTGACTGAGTGACTAGATTTGTGAAAATGTTTCATCTATTTACAGATTAATTGCGTATAGACAACTGTAATTTATATGCTAACAGTTTCTTCTCGCACCTCTCGCTTTTGTAACACACTTCTATCATTTTGTTTCCCTGTCATCTTTGACATTCAAAACTTCAAATGCAATATTAATAGTTATCGATTTCTTCTTTATTCGTCTATTATTGTTCTAGCTTCTCAATAGTATTTTTTTACTTTGTCTTAGTGCCTTTCTTAGAGTAGGATGTTAAAAACAAAATAAAAAAAACGTTATTATATTTAGTTGAATACTATATATCATTGATTTGATCGTTATAGGCCACAATTAAACTTCTTGATTAAAATAGTACTTATTCAGAGGGAAATCGTTAAATTGTGACTTTCCAAACTATTTTGACACATTCACTTATTAAAGTAAACTAATCCATGAATATTGTGTGCGTCTAACTGTTTTGTAAACTACTTGAAATATATAAGTGTAATACATTGAAAATATGGATTATTTCTAAATTATCTGTACAAGAATAAAAAAACAAAATAATGTATAGCTGAATTTTTAAAAGAAAAGCACACTGATATTACATTTTTCTCAATTTAATTGTGTAGCTGGAAGATTAATAAAACTAAAATTTTCTACTAATAAGCAAAGAGAAAAAACAGAACAAACTTTATGAAAAAAATAACAAATAAGCCTCATATTAATGCTTCTCAAATCATTTACGTCTATAAGCAAATCTCAATTTGCCAAATATAATATATTTAAGAATATCGATTACTTTATCCGCCGTTTCATTTTATTTCACTTCTGTCTTTTACTATCAAAATGATTGACGGCTTAATAATCAAGAATACATGCTAATAGACACAGAAACATTATCATATCATTCTATATATAGGCACCTAAACGAGTTTATTGATTTCTACTTTAATTCAGTGTAGAAATATGTTTCCAGATTATATGCTATCTGATTATTTCTTTCTATGTTAAAATCTAGAACTTATTATTAGCAATTTGAGGTTATAGTATTTTGATTACTATTATCTACCTATATAGTGATCTAAGTTTGTTCCCATCTATCTATCTATCTATCTATCTATCTATCTATCTATCTATCTATCTATCTATCTATCTATCTATCTATCAGGGAATTTTAAATATAATTCCGTTAATATAGCTCATTTCTATAGCTTTCCGAGGTACAGGTAAAAAGGTGATTTTCTATATGAGATATTTACATGAAAATATCAAAGCAATATGATGTTTCTTTTACTCTTAGTTATTTTCATTTATTAGCCGATTTGATAATTACTTAATATCTACGTGCTAGATAGAGGGAGACGGAAATAGACAGAGAAAGTGTCACAGAAAGCGAAAGAGAGAGAGAGAGAGAGAGAGAGAGTGAAACATAAGCTAAAATAAACATCGATCTGTTACTGATTAAAAATATACTTGTAAAATTTGATTCATTGACAGAATTATTTCCTTTAAAGGAATTTAGGAACATTTCCTAAAAAATTTTATGCTTATAATGAAATGGATATTTTATTTTAATAATGCTTTATCTTATGATATAAACTAATACGAACATTTTTGATCTATTATGTTATGTGTTTTTGTACTCCGAAGTTAAATATAAATGCGTTGTTTGATATAAAGCATATCTATTCCCAGTTATCCTTTCAATGATATAAATGTTTTGAACATTTTTGAGCCATAGTCTTCCTGAATAAGTCAAACGTATTCTTAGCATCTCCTTTTTCTCAAGAAAAAAAATCATGGTGAACATTTAAATTTTCTTTTTGCCTCTTCTATATTTTTTTTCTGGATTCCTTTTACTGTGGTTTTATATACTATACTATTGATTAAGCATTTTCTTTCGAGATTATTTTTTTATTTCTACAATCGTATACAATGTTACTGTTAAAGTTAATATTACTACTGCTACTAATATATTTTTGTCATTATTACTATTATATATGTTTGATGCTAAGTATTTTTATTTGAATTACATAAGTAATACTATAAAACTATTAGTGGAGTAAATGGCGTAATGGTGCTCTTTTTCACAGAAGGCGCCTGATTTAAATTATTATTATGAGCAGTCGACAAAAGCAAAATTAAACAAAAGGACGTCACAGCTTGTTTTATACAAAATGGCGAGAGATTAACCAGCGCATATTTTTAATTTATATATATATATATATATATATATATATATATATATATATAACGCAATTATTTATACACGACGTTTCAAATCATCAACAAGGTGACATTTTTAGATTTTGTCTAATAGCTACAATTTAAGGAAACATTCACAGTCTAATAGGTATAGATGTATAGCCTAGTTTTATAAAATCTGCATTTTTCTGTAAAACAAGAAACAATCAATGGTCATTTGCAATATGAAAATTATTTAGAATTTTTTCTGATTATAAACGAGTTTCATTATCATCCTGTAGTTACGGATTGCTAGTGTAACTTGCCATATTCTGAGAAAGATGTTATAACATCGGAAATTTCCAAAGGTAAAATCTCCAATGGAGATATTACAAAGAATTAGAAAGTATCAAAAACTCTGAAAAGATTGTTGCAGTTCTTACGAACGTACAAAGGGGAACAATAAGTATCACTTTGTGGTTGTTTTCTAACGGTCTTTGTCACGAAGTAAACCTGAAGCTGTAAATAACCAAGGCCTGTCCATTGGAGCAGTCTTCAGGAGCATTAGAAATGCATCAATGTCCAGTTGTACTTGTTATCCTCTTCTGAAAAAGGTCAGAGCGTCAGTGATAACAATGACAAAGACTCGATTGAAAGAAATACACATAGAAATGTTTTTGAATTAGCAAATGAGAACATGTGGGTAGCTTTTTCGTAAGTTCCGTTCTCAGAGAAAAGTCGTTCAAAACTTGATGGCTTTGATTGTTGGAGAAAATTTTGGATCGGAAATCGACGAGTACGTCATCAACGCTTTTTACACGTTCTAGGTGGAAGAGTTATTATGATTTTGCCTGTTATTATTAGAGTATCATAGTTGATGTGTGGAGTGTGCTTGACAATTTGAAAATAAACACAGATACTTATATCGCCTTTCTCCAAGAGCACCTAGAATCTTAGCTAAAAAAAGGTATGAATCACCATCATGAGAATCATCGTATTTATTTAAGATACTGCTCCTTCGCATTCAGCGCATAAAATCTGAGGATTTCCTGCAGAAAAATTGTAATTATTACACATTTAATAATTGCAATTATTATGCATTTGGTTACAAAAGTATAAGTTGAATATGGTTTGGAAGTAAAACGTAATTCAACGCACACAAATGATATCTTCTTCAAAAGCTACATTCTATAAAGAACAGCACACCATGAAACAAACACTTGTTAACAATGCATTTCCCATCTCCCTCATTGATCAACAGATTAAAATATACCTCAATAAACTTAATAATACCACTAAAATGATTGATAATAATAATAATAATAATAATAATAATAATAATAATAATAATAATAATAGTTTACGTGAGAATAAACATAAGACTAGTAACATATACTATTGCAACCACATCCATCATAATTTCAAACGTGATGAGACAACACTCAAAAACATAATAGGTAGAATTGTTAAACCAATTAATTATAATAAACAAATTAAGATCACCAGATATTATAGAAAATATGAAAAATTGACATCATAGTCTCTAATAACCCTACAACCCCACAACTAATCCTATTCAGAAAACCAATACATGCATAACACAATAATACCCACACATACAGTAAAATGTACTTTCAGATATTAGAGTTCATTTTCATTAGTTCAAATTAAAACGCACTAAATAAAATCACATTGCAATCTAGGCACAACACATTACAGTGCATTTAGAAATATGGTTCTCTTTGTTAATATTTCGGTCTCTTACCTGTTTGACGTCATAGAACAGCAATACAAATTTGCTATTCGGTAATTATTAATGTCGCAAAGCAAAGTTTTATGTCAACACAAGTTAATATCATTTATGAGAGTGGATGTCTTCATGGTAACGTATCTGCAACCTCTCTGAATATGGCTCATGTGAGCCGAAAACTTAGAACCGGCATAATAAAAAATATCTAAATGTTGTACATTTTTTGTCTTTATTTGGACTTGAAATTAAGACCAAAATACGATGTCTAGAACGACACTTGATTAAACATAATAGATATTCATTGTTTGTTATATTTAACAATATATGTTCATAATATATAAGCATGCATGCACACACACACACACACACACACACACACACACACACACACACCTCTATCTATATATATATATATTTCTTTGGTTTCTGAGCTCAACGCAGTTTGGATGGGCTATTAAACTTAACGCTGTTATTCACCCGTGTTTGTTGACATTGTGATTAGCCTGTTGTGAAACTGCCTGTATCTAGGTTTACGCAGACAGTTAAGTGGAGAGATGTTTGTCTAATTACAAATTAGTCGGATTTTGATCCCGGCTTGAAGTTAAACAGATATACTAATGCACTGAAAAGTTTAGATGCAGAGAAACATGCTTGTCTGCAGATGATTATATATATATGTCTAATTTCAAATTAGTCGGATTTTGATGCCGGGTTGAAGCTAAACAATTAAACTAATGCACTGACGTGTTTAGATGCAGAGAAACAGGCTTCTCTGCAGGTGATTATATATATATATATATATATATATATATATATATATATATGTGTGTGTGTGTGTGTGTGTGTGTGTGTGTGTGTGTGTGTGTGTGTGTGTGTGTGATCCCCTGCAGAGAAGCCTGTTTCTGTGTCAAAATTCTTCAGTGCATTAGATTATCTCTTTAGCTTCAAGCCGGGCTCGAAATCCGACTAACTTGTAATTGGACATATATATATATAATCACCTGCAGACAAGCATGTTCTCTGCATCTAAACTCTTCAGTGCATAAGTGTATCTGTTTAGCTTCAATTAGACAAACATCTCTCCACTGAGCTATCTGTGTAACGCTAAAGACAGACAGTTTCACAACAGGCTAATCGCAACATAAACAAAGCCCGATGACTAAGAGCATTCAGTTTGATAGCCCAAACAAACTGCGTTCAATTCAGTAACCAATGATATATATATATATATATATATATATATATATATATATATACATATATATATATATACTTGTGATATTACTGTGTAGAAAGTTTAAATGCTGAGTCAGGAGATCAAGTAAGACAGACAATATATGAGCTACTTTATCTGGGATATCAAATTTACATTTTGAAGGAAATATTTTTCAGGAGGGTTTAGTAACAGACGTCGAAAACTGTATCGTAGCTTTTGGAAGGCACATAGGACACGCTAGACATTACGTTAGAAAGAAACTAAGAAATAGCAGAAGTATGCACTAAGACCAAATAAAATTTTGCAGAATAATTCCGGTCAGTCTAAGTACTTATATAGATAAGTCATTTTCTTAAACTTTTCATCAGTTTCTCAAGTCTAGTAACGATTTATCAATTAATCTTCACTAATATTCTTTTGCAATAATATGAAATATCAAGAACTAGATGAATTTATCATTTTTCTGCTAATTATATATGCTATACACTTTTATACAAGTGTTCATCATTTTAGTAATAGTGTTGTTAATGGACATATAAATACAATTGTAGACTGTGTCTATATATGTTGTGTGAGGTTAACCACTTAACTATGGACTCTTCCTACCAGTACATTAACTGAGAGTTAATTACTCTCGTGGCTTCAGTTCAGGTAAGCACAGTCTGTCTGTCTGTCTGTCTGTCAGTCACTAATAAGCCAATCTTATATTTACTCTCTTCTCTTTTATATATTTTTGACTTATAATATGTGTTAACCATACCACCATGTTTGGAGTTATAATTTTGTGGTTCCATCACCGGTCCTCATCAACTGGCGACGAGGACTTCGAATATTAAGGAAATACGAGATCATGAAAAGAATACCCTTCTCATCAACTGGCCAACGGGAATTTCGAAAAACTAAAAATCAGTTGTCAGATCCACAGCAAGTGTGCTAACAGCGATTGACCAAGTGATAACCTCCCCTCACATTAATTCTGTCGTCAAACTTCCAAGTACCAAGAAATAATCCCATCTTAACTAACCTGCAACTGTTTCTAAAAAGAGAAAAATAAAAAAATAAAAACCTTCGAACGAATTCAAATCCAAACGCCACATCAGGAAATAATCTACAAGTCCTTTCTAAAATTTTGGCGACCTAAAAAAAAGTAAGTGTGGGAAAACTTCAATAATTAAGTGTCGCATGAGAATTTTTCTACAAGCTCGGAACAACGGTATTACAGAAAAAAAGAATCTGTAAGTAGATATTTTGTGGCCTCTCTTCTTTTGCGTACGTCTTACAAAAAACTGTAACTACAGTTAGGTTTTTTGTTCTTCTCTTTTTTTCACAAAGAATTGGTCGTTTTAGTCTGAAATAAAAGTGGAAGATTTTCAGAAAGTAATAATCCAATTGATGAAATCTCAGTTAGATTATCAGCAAAAAGGTGACGAACGACAGCAGAAAAACGAAGAGCGGGTACTTCTACAACGACAACAACAACAACTGTTTATGGAACTTCATATACAGCAGGAAGATTTCCAAGACAAGCTCTTGAAAAAGCTAGAAATGTCAAAGTCAAATGGAAGAGTTACTATACAAATCACTAAATGGCAAACAAACATCTGAGAACGATACTGCATTTTCCCAGGGCACTATATGGAGTACCATGGAACTTTCGAATAGGTATCTAAAGATAGAAAATCCTTCGATGCTTTCTACAGGCAGTACGAATATTTATTCAACGTTGATTGCAAAGAATGGTCAAAATCAAAGAAAGTTTTGCTATTACTACGAAAATTGGGTACCACAGAACTCAGTATGTTCTTTGATTTTATCCTCCCCAAAAGGAAAACGGACTTACATTTCTCGGAAACAGTTAAGTTATTGTCAGAACTACTTGGGCCTAATACGTCACTTTTCCATAAAAGATGGAAGTGCCTAAATCTATTCAAGGTGTTTCAGTAGGACTATCTGTGAATACAGTGAATAAACACTTTAATGAGTTTAAACTAGCAGATTTATCGGCTGACGACTTTAAATGTTTGATTTTGCCCAGAGTTTAGTCGCAGCTAAATGAAAATGAAATTAGACGCTGAGTGTTGACAAAATTGAGAGAATGAGCCGGATCTAACCCTCTAAAAATTAGCAGAGGACTGCCAGAGGCTCCTTAACCGTCAAATGTGACAGAAATATCGAGGAGTCGGGAGTCGCTCATATCAAAAAAATTAAGAGCAGACCAAAACGCTACTCCCCAGAAAAAGAGAAAATCAAATTTATGCGACCAAAAAATCGTGATAAGCATACTACCAATAGACAAGAAAATTCAACCCCAGGTCAGTATTATATTTGCGGAAACCTACACTGGATGAGGTTTTGCCCGTCCAGAAAGAAGAAAACCTGTCAAAATTCTGGTAAAACTGGTCATGTAGCATCATGCTGCTGGTATGTTAAAATATTTAGAAGACCAAAAAATCTAATTAGGCAGACGCAGTCAATTGATAAAGAAGATGGAAATTTGCGTAAATACGTAATTGTGCAAATATTTAGCAAAATGATAAAACTCCACCTCGAATCTAGCACTGACCTTAAGTTTAATAATTTGCATACCTGAAGACGACTGAAAAAGCCAACTTTATTAAGAACAAAGAAAACAGCACGTTCTGTAACAGGTGACAAAATTAATAGTTTAGGTGAAGTATTTTTCGCTGTAACATTAAATTGAATAACGAAAATTTTAAAAGCTTATATTATCAAAAATACGGAAAACTTATTTGGAACAGATCGTATTGAGAAGTTCAATCTGTGGGACTGTTCGATATGTATGATTTGTCGTAAAATAGATAGTATAACCTCCAACATCGAGGAAATTCCCTGATGTGTTTACAGGCGGGTTAAAAAAATGTACCAAGATAAAAGCACAATTCCAGTAAGAAGATAACTCTCAGCCCGTGTTTAAAAAGAAAAAGAACGGTCCGTTTGCGTCGGTAAAAAGACCAATGAAGATTTAGGCAGACTGGAAAATGTAGGTATCCTGCCTAAAATAGATGTCAGTGAATGGGCTGCACCATCAGTATATGTAAAGAAAAAATCAAGCCAAATACAAGTATTTGCTCATTTCCCAACGGGATTAAACGCCGCACTTCAAGACCACCAATATCCTCATCCTAGCCTTGAAGAGATATTTAATAAATTAAACGGTGGCAATTTTTTTCTAAAATTGACTCATCAGATGCATATTTACAAATCCATGTTAAGGAGAATTGTTCCAAACTTCTTTGTATAAATCCACATGATATGCTCCAAATATTTTATTTGTGTCAAATAAAAATAATATTTAGCCTCTTTGACTTTGATGCGTATTCTTGAATTTTGTCAATTACGCTTAATACGTGCTCCCGATAGGCTTTCACCCTTATACTAGTAATTAGGATATCATCAAGACAGGCAGTTACGAAATCAAGGTCACCCAGTATGGTATCCATAACCTGTTGAAAGATAGCAGGCACTCCAAAAGCCAATCTATTAGATTTACACAACAGTCACATTTTTCCGCAGATTTACTTGCCATTTATCCGAATAATGTGCTATATATATTAACCATCCAAGAACTATCGTGACGTTATGGAGCTACTTATGAAGAGGGTGTGACAAAACTTCGTACCAATCTCCAAGTATATGCAAAAGAGAACTGAAGTGACAGTGATGTGGTTTTTCAGACAAATGCAACTAATATCATGTCATAGCGGTTGCTATGTTTTTCTTGACAACATTCGTTCCATGTCATTTACTCCTCTGCGATTGGGTAATAAATTACTACTGTTCTTGTGTAGGACAATTTAGCAATCGGAGTCGCCTTTAAATCTTTCAGCTCTGAAGCAGCTCTTTCCTATGTATGTGGTGATTGATTAATTTTTAGCCAATTACATATTTTTTTGATGTAAACCATTTTTTCACCGCGCTACGTTTTTGATTCACACTTTCTTCGTTAAATACGGCTACTTTAAGCAAGCTAGCCAGTATCCGATTAGGCCGCCAAACGACTATATGTAGGTTCTACTCAAACATTTCTTAACACACACACACACACACACACACACACACACACACACACACACACACACACACACACACACACACACACACACACACACACACACTTTGTTTTCCATCTGAACATTTTTGCCAACAACTTACTTTGAACTTTTGAACGTTTGAACTCTTGACCAAAATGTGTGTTACTTCCAACTACATTAAGAAATAATTGTGCTCTTCATGTTATTCATGCTTACATGAAAACCTATCTAAAAATTATAACAAATCTTTTCTTCACAAGAAAAAACTTTCTTCATTTAATTGACATTGATCAACAAGCAGTAAAAGGGGAACAATTATTCCTCTTACTCTATATATACAACTATTTCATGTTTTATTCGTCTATTGCTGTATTTATACACAATATACTTTTATTTATTGGTTACAAATTGGAGATTTTGTCTTTATTTTCTTGAATCTTATGTTGGACGAATCGTAATATAAAACGTGGAGGACCTACAAATCCTCTACAATGTAATAAAGATATGAATTATATTGTAATTATCTTAGCGATTACAAAAAAAAGATGAAACTTCCGTAACATATAAGAATGAAAGAGGTCATATATGATTTAACTTTTACAATGTATAATATACTTAATTAAAGTCAGAGGCGAAATATCGGGAAATATACTTAAGAAGTTTATGAGGAAGAAAAAATTATTGATGAATACATTGTAAAACAAGTATAAACTGTCCTAGTAGAGATTAAAATGTTATGAGTATAATAAAAGTAGCGAACCATGATCGCTTTCGTTTTGGAAGAATTTATTCGATTTTAAATGTAGCTTGTTCCTTGAGGACATTAGCAATTGTGTCTCTTTAAAGATCCCTATTCTTTGAAGCGATTTTTGCCTTCTTGTTCTACGATTTATTTGCTTATGCCTCAATGTCCTCCGCTACACATGCTCTTCTATCAATTCTGTGGCCATCTCATTCTCTAATCGCCCTTTCCTAATTATATACTGTATAAATTTTGACAATTCCTTTCTGGTTTTAAGTTTTAGTATCCTTTTTGTTACTATTTTCTCTAAAATGTGGTTGTTATTCACATGTTAGGCTCAGCGTATGCAGTCCAGCCTTCTGCAAAACGACATCATTACTTCATATTTGAAATTTGTAATGAGTTTGTTCCGTATTCACTGCCATTTAAGATCTGCTAAATACAAGAACAATAAATATATCGTCACTTAACGTGCTAGACCACGAGTAGAAAAAGCAGACTCGCTCTGTCGATCAATAATAATGCACCTATTGAAACTGATCAAAACTATATACAAAATGATAGATCAAAAACGAGATCGAGAGTATATTTACTGTTGGAACACACATAACAAATACCGTTTAGAAACATTCATTCATACGTATTTATCCTTTTATTAATGATACCATTTATGGATCAATTAATGGTTATCGATAAATTATGTTGATAAAATGAATATCAATGCGTCCGAGCTTATAAATAAATATTGACGAGCTAACTCACAAAAGAGCTCGTAGAAAAACTCAGATATTTGCGATTGGCATTGCTTTAGTGTCATTGTGCTGCTTTATCTCAAATTATAGAAATTCTGTGTCTATTTAATAACACTCTACGACCTTTCTAAGTTGCGAATAATCTTCCGCAAACATCGATTATCAAAAGGCAAAATATTTCCTAAACGGAAGCAGTGTACAAAGTTGCGATTCACTTGAGAGAACTTCACAAGGAACGTCCAAGTAAAGTAAGGTGAAAAAAAATAAGTAAGTATTTCATGTGAATAACCAGTTTATATATTTTTAAATTGAAACGGATGAATTGAGAGGTAGTATGTTTTTGAAATAGCGCCTTTAAGATTGACCCTCCCGTTGATTTTGACAAATGAAGATCCCAAAACCTCAAACATTTTTCTATTTGTGTTGTATGTAATACTTCATTCCCGTTAGTGACCTGCCAAGTTAACCAAGTATCTTCCAACAGCAAGAATCTTCTGTCATAGCAACATGGATATTTGATGATGCTTTTCGCCATCGTCTTTCGTCTATTAGCCGGTCAACATAACTGATTCAGAAATTCCAGATGCAAATATCTCCAGTTATTTCTGTCCATGGCAACTTGTGTTATATACCACCATCGTGTATGTTATATACTGCTGCTACTGCCGTAACAACAATCGTCTTGACAGATTAACGGTAACAATGAACACGTATATATGAAAAATATAATCTTTTATTTTTTTCTCTTCTTTGACGATTGTGTGTAAAGTTGTAATCAGGGAGAGTCAGGCTTATACGCACATACAATAAAGTTGACTGCGTAGAGTTTGCGTTCTCTCAGACTCTTTGGCTGTTTTCTGATTTCAATCTGGAAAATAAAAACCCGTTCTTATATTGGTTGAGATTTATCAAACACTGGTCAATTGCCTCATCTTTGTCTAGGCCATTTTTTATCATTTTCACATTATTGTTATTGCTTTTGGACATCTGTCTTTACGTCATCACTTTCCTATTCTATTGTTTACTATTTCCTGTTTGTAACCGATACGTCATCTTAATACCTGTTTTTCAAAGTTTATATTCCCCAAAATTGTAAGCGGCATCTCACAAAAATACAATTACACTGGTCTGTGCCTTCCTACTTTTCAAAAAAATATCTGTTTAATGTAAGCAAAATTTTGTTTTCCAACCAATATTCCTCTGCCATTGTCATTATATTCTCTGACATTGAAACGCTGCCTTTGACTGCAATAATGCATCTTTAGTGTAAACAGGCTTTTTGAATTTGTCATCCTGCTTTCCAACTCTTCAGAGAACTTATTTTTGTGGATCACAGAATGTATTTCACTTGCTCAGAGTTAGTATAAAGTATATTGGGAGATTATAGATTATTCCTAGCTTGTATTTATACCTACATCACGGCCGTTCAACATTCCTTTGTCCACTGGCATGCTGGCTTAATATGAGGGTCTTAGGTATTGTTCGTCGTCACTTATGCAATATATATATATATATATATATATATATATATATATATATATATACCTCTAACCGGACTCTCTAAGTTACTTGTTCACCACTACTGTAATCTGGTATTGAACTCACAAAACTTTCGACAAGTTACTTGAACTAGCCAAGGTCTATATCCACTGAGCCATGTGTCCCTAACCTATGACTGCAAGACATTTCGCACAAGGAATGAGAATTATATACCCCATTCATCATAATAAAGTGTTAGGTTAAAAATATCTAGCACATGAAGAAGGCCGGAGCGTACAACACCTGAAAAATGGCACAGATGTAAAAAAAGACGAGGACAATAGTCCAAATAATGCAAACAGTGTACATCCTACCTCTCAGAAATATAGAAAATAACGTAGGAGTAATTAGTTTGAGAAGTATTATTTTTGATTGCTTTCTTTATTTTGTTCATAAAAGATGAAACCTTTTATATGTGTGTATTCCCCTCAGTTATAATATGTTTTATTTGATGTCCGTTTAATATTTCTTTGTATTTGGTTTAAGTTGTGTTTATTTCCCTTTTTCGAGAGCAATTAGAAAATAAAATTCATATTTGATACGTGTGAATTGATTTGGTTCATTATATTCAAATTGTAAAATCTTTATATCTTAAAATAAAATAAAAATTGATCAATTAAACAACATTAGCATTAAAGAAAACAGCTACTTCAAAACGAGGAACTTTGTTAATGCTACTTTTAAATTAGCAGTTAGTTTTACTGTTAATGTTGTGAAACCAATTGCTTTTTAAGAAAAACTGCTCCTTCTTACGACAAGACATAAAAGACCTCCATTCATCCATTAAACGAGCGAACATTAACCAACTCAAAAAATTTAGTAAAAATTTACATAAATATCAGAAGACAGAAATTTAATCAGTCATTACCCAAAACTAATATTATTACTTTGCAAAATTTTACAAGTCAACCAGGAAGACTTTACTTCGGCCAGCCAATACGAAAACTAGAATAGCATAGGGAAGAGAGCACAAAAACTGCACACCAGAACAGTTCATTTGATGCACATGTTATTCTGCAGTATTAACAAAAGAACTATTCATCTTCATTTAGAATTAGCCTCTTGACAATAAAAACTAAAAATATAATGAAATCTATCATTTTTATTAAAACTGCGCTGGCCAATAATTATGGCCTGTAGTATATATATATATATATATATATATATATATATATATATATATATATATATATAAACGATATATTTTAAATAACGGGAAACCGATTGATATTTTGACACGATATGATACCTACACTCTAAAATGATTTTCTTCTAAGTATGTCAATTTTTATTTTGACAATTGTATTGTTTTTGGAAGAAAATTCTGCTTTGATTTATTTATTTATTTTACTAATGCTTTTGATAAATCATGTATATTTTTCTTTATATTCATGCATATATGTGTGAAAGTTTCGATGACTCTAATGAACATCTAATATGACTTTCATTATATCTCTTGTATTTTCAATTTTTACCTCCGTCATGCTTTCCTTTCGTCGTATTTCCAGCGTTCTACAGTAGATGTACAACTTTGTTGATAAAAATGTTTCTTTCCATTTGAAGGGAATGTATTCGATTTGGCTACCATGTACGACAACTGCATCTACGCACTTTTTAAGTTTCTACTGAAATTCACTGTTTTCAGAATGTTTCCATGGATTCAACTGTCACGTAAAAAAATAAAAAAAAATCATAAAAACCACTGCACCCGCTTGGCCATTAGAACATTGGAGGACAAATGGAAACCTGAATAAATAGCGTGCAAAATGTTTCCGTTATATTGAACGAAATAAGCGCTAACAAACGATTACATGCCCACTTATAATATATATATATATATATATATATATATATATATATATATATATATTATAAGTAAATTAATAAATATTATTAACAAAAAATATAAATTCATTAAAAATACGAAATGTCCTCGACAGAATATTCAGTTTAAAATTACGAACTAAACAGAAAAATACACAATTCAATAAACATAAAAAATCCAACTAACCTTAACATCCACATTCATAAAAAAAAGTATCTGAACAAATTACAGTAGTCTAAATATATTTCATGGAGACAAAACAAAATATGAATTAACACTAAGAAACATCGGATATATTTCAACAAGCTAGTATTCAAAAACCAAAAAAAAAAAAAAAATTAAAAAATAAACAACAGAAAAATACATGAAATTTCATTCATATATCCCAACAACAACACAATAAAAACAAAAATATGTACAAACTATTTTTTCGGATTAAATGAAAAATACATCACTAAAAATAGCAAGTTATAAAAAAAACTATCAAAACATACATTCCAAATATTTCACAGATGCATGGATAACATGAATGAAACTCTTAACCAGACAAAATACAAAATGCACAGAAAAAATACTAATCACAACAATAATAACAACCAACAAAATAACATCACTAAATTTAATTGGTGAAAGAAAGAATACTACCCACATTATAAACTTAAACTAACAATATGAAAAAACAGAATATTTCGAAAATATTTTCAGTAAATTGTGAAAACTCCCTGAAGAGTGGACGGAGAGATCTACCTAATTATCTCTAAAGTCCGGCTCTTGAATATAACAACAATGAGCTAAAATTACTTGTACTGATTCTGATAATGTTCTATATATTATATCGAGCACTTTACGACAAAGTCTTCTTGAATTAAATATATTTGTATCAGCATTCCTCTGAGTGTCGCCAAATGTGGTTTAACGCTATCTTTCAAATAGCTAATCTATCTATCTATCTATCTATCTATCTATCTATCTATCTATCTATCTATATATATATAATTTACAGTCTTTCTTATCCCAAGTACATATATATCATATATTAAGTGAAACAGTCATTTGAAAAAATAATTACTTTTTATACATCGATAAAATATGAAATATGTAACAATGTGACTACCAATGTGAAACTCTATCTTTATGAATAAATCGCTTGTCTTATCAAATCGATCGAACTAATTGTCCTTCGTCTTTAGAGAATTCATTAAAAATTCTATGTAAATATTTTCGCGTACACTTGTTCTAAGTTATTCAATGGGGAATTTGATAGACAATATTGTTCTTCAGTAAGAATCATGTCTTCTTTCTTAATTTTTCCAATCAGTCTCACTTCGTATGTTTTTATTTCATTTTAGATTTTTGGTTGAGTGGGCGTTAGCATAACGTACGTCATTGAATATTGTAATACTGAAACACTTTATCAGAATTTGTAGACTAGAAGGTGCGGAATCGTTGCTGGCCAGTGCGGAATCGTTGCCGGCCAGCGCGAATATCCAAACTTCGTTTAAATGACCAAAAATGAAAATTTT
Source organism: Ascarosepion bandense (assembly GCA_037127315.1). Lineage (NCBI taxonomy): Eukaryota > Metazoa > Mollusca > Cephalopoda > Sepiida > Sepiidae > Ascarosepion > Ascarosepion bandense. Next base: position 214,930 of record JBBBDQ010029592.1, on the reverse strand, counting down.
GGAGAGAAAATAATTCTTAGGCCGCTTATGTTTTTACTGTAGAAAACAGTTATATATATATATATATATATATATATATATATATATATATATATATATATATATATCAGACAAAGCAAGCCCGTACTGCCATTTGTGCGCAGGGGTTTACATAAGCGGAGTGTGGTGAGAAAGCGGAACATATCAGAAGGGGTGTTAGAGAATGGATAAGAGAGGGTTGATAACACTGATGTGGAGAGAGCTGCATAAGAGTAAAGTGGAACGATAGAAAAGCATGACAGAAGGGTTGTCAGGGGAAGGATGCGTGTGAAAGAGATAGAAGGTAGCAATTAACTTTGCATTTAAATTCTTGGAGATTATAGATATCAGTGAAGCAAGTATATGAAAGAGAGCAAATGTAGAAGTTGGTGTTAAATTTGATCGGTTTTACAGTAAAATGGTAGAACCTAGTCGCTAGTGTATTAGTTCGGGTTTAATTCATGCAGAAGGGTGCACCAGATATCCAAGCTCATCGAAACAGAAGCTTTGAAAGTATTTATAGAAGAGAAAAGCCACATTACGGCAGTGCGAAAGTGACTGGGACTGAGTTACCAGGTCGGGGAGAATTACATTGCAGATGATCCGTTGAATTTTGACAAGAAGACCCAGATGAATAACAGGAGCACGCAACCAGATATAACAGCAATACTTAATGCACGGATGGATGTGCAAGATGGATTCAGATGAGAAAAAATTCCTGGCTCAACGCAGGGAGTCTAGCATGATTCATGCTGATGGAAGGAGGAGTGATTCTCTATTGCGGCTTCGTTTTGGAAAAATTAAAATTTACGTGTCATTTCTTACCTCAAACCACCTCAGATTGGAGGTCCTTTTCAAGATCGGCATCGAGGTTTGTCAACCTCATTTCTTAAGGAAGCGGGAGTAAATGGTAATGTCGTCAGTGTAGATGTCTATGTAGGATCTAATTACATAAGAGAGATCGTTGATGAAGATCGGAAAAATATATGACTTAAGGAAGAGCCTTGAAAGACATCCCAGTTTGTGTGATAGCATCTGGATGTATACCCATTCAATTCTACCTTGATTATGTGATTTGAAAAGAAACGACTGGATTAGATCAAACGAGCGTCAACTTATACCATAGCCCTGAAACAGACCATCAATCTAGACTGTTAAATTCATTGGAGATATCTATACTCTGTGATAGTCACTAGTATATCGACGGTAGACCTAGTGAAGCGGAAACCATACTGTTTATCGAAGAAGATGCCGTGGACTGTGAGATGTTGTACCGCAGCAGCATTGAGGATTCTAGCAGGCAGGCAAACCCTAAGCAGAGAAGCAGTTGTAGAGTTTGGATAAGACATATTATACTTCAGGGACACATTTATTCAGAAATATTTGAGTATATATATATACTTGCATGTATGTATGTATGTACATTTTAAGAAAGTTACGGAACACGTAGGTTTTAAAGCCACTGTTCATGCATTTACATTTATAATATGTGCTCCATACAACGTAGAGCTTTATATTGTAATGGTTTTTCCAATGGTTTATGCTTACGGCCATATCACGTTAAATACACCGGTTCTCGCTCGATCACAGAAGTTAATCAGCGTTGAACCTGGTCAGTATTTAGATGGGTGACCACTTGGGTATACCAGGTGCTGTAAGCGTTTAGTGACATGGATGTGCGTTGTGGTGCAGAGGATGTCGGCTCGGAAAGAGAAATCGGTGAGCCGAGTTTGAATTCCAGTTGAATACCCCGCATTCACTTAAGCACTGGTACCCTTGGGAAAGGTATCAATCCACCCCTTCCCTCCAGTTATGGGTTAAATAACAAGGGTAGGACTTGGGGACCCTGTCCTTAAAATAAATACCAATGAATCTTGATACTCGAAAAGAGAAAGAATTACTAGACACAAAACTATAAAAAACAAACAAAAAACACTAAATTGTTGAAAGAAAAAGGTATTACCAGCAATAAATAAATAAAATTTAGTTGGCAATAAATAATCCGTCAAAACACACAAACCAACAATGGTTTATAAAAGCACAGTATCACTACACAGAAATGTTCGCGTTTCGGAGCTACGTTTGCTCCTCATCTGGTTGAAACGAAAAATAAATGGTGAAAACGATTTATTTTTGGTAAAATGATATGTAAGTGAATGTGGTGGGAGTTTAGTACGATTTAGCAGGCAGTTTGTAGCCATAGTTATAGAGCCTTCATTTCAACATCACAAGATGAGGAGCAAACGTAGCTCTGAAACCCGAAATTTTTTCCTGTATTGATACTATGCTTTTATAAACCATTTTTTAAATTTTTTTTATAAGCGTTTCACCCCGAGCAAGGCAGGTCACTGCCACTACTGTGCAGGGGGCTACGTAGAGTGGAGAAAGGCTGGTTAAATATAGGAAATAACAGAGGGTGGGTGATAGGCGGGTGAGGATACCGAGAATGAGGGTTGGGTAGATGAGAGTGTTGAGAATAGTTGGGAGTTAGTGTGATAGGAGGTGTCTATTGACCCTACATTTAAACACCTGGAGATTGTAACTGTCGGGAAAGCAGACTTGTGGAAGGGAGTTCCACAGGCGGGAAGCGCGAGAAAAGAAGCTGTTGGAGTAGAATTTACGGTTACATCTTATTTGTTTAACTGTAAAAGGGTGGGACCTAGTTGCTAATCTAGTATCTCGTGTAAATTCGTGCTTAGGCGGCACCAGTGATCTACGCTCATCGGATCAGAAGCCATGAAAGTACTTGTAGAAGAGGCACAGGGAAGCTACATCACGCCGGTGTGAGAGCGGCTGCAGCCGGTCTGCCAAGTCAGTATCAACCACGTTACAGATCCTCCTTTGTATTTTGTCAAGAAGCCCAAGGAGAGCAGCAGGGGCACCCGACCAGATATGGCAGCAATATTCAATACACGGGCGGATGGTAGATTTGTATATGTGCAGAATAGTTTCAGGTGGGAAAAATTTCCGGGCCCTGCACAGAGAGCCGACTTTCATAGCAGCAGATTTGGCAATTGATTCAATATAGTCATTCCATTTGAGGTCCGCCGAGAGTGTAAGGCCAAGGAGGCGTAGTATTTTACTCTCTGGGAGGCTAGCCTGTCCCATGCTAATGGGAGGTAGATGCGATTGTCTATGGTGGTTAGTTGATAACAGCGTTGTTTTGGAGGCATTGAAATTTACCAACCATTTCCTACCCCAGGTCACTACGGATTGGAGGTCCCTTTCAAGTGCGGCAGCGAGGTTCACTTTGTCGTCCAGACCTGGTTTCTGATCGATGCGGGAGTAGATCGTTGTGTCGTCGGCATACATGCCAACTTGGGATCTAATGGTGTCGGGGAGATCATTAATGTAGATCAGATTTGTAACAACTATTACAATATATATATATATATATATATATATATATATATATATATATATATATATATATATTATAATTTAAATACTGCATTATAGAACTAAAAATGTATGATTAATATTATTGGTAAGACAAAGAATAGAAGAATGGTGTGTAATAAAATGATTTATATTTACTTGAATAAATATGTAATGGCATAATTATATTTTGTGTTTTAATGTCTATAAAAAAATTAGTCTCCGGAGAAACAATTTACTGTTGCCTTTATGAAGATTAAATCTATAAAAGTTAATAAAAATAATTCATTCTTTTGTTTTTATCAGTTTTACCCCATGTAATCAGTATTACCCTATTTAATCCATATTACCCTATTTAATCAGTATCGCCCCATGCAATCAGTATTACCCTATTTAATCAGTATTACCCTATTTAATCAGTATCGCCCCATGCAATCAGTATTACCCTATTTAATCAGTATTAACCTATGCAATCAGTATTACCCTATTTAATCAGTATTACCATATTTAATCAGTATCGCCCCATGCAATCAGTATTACCCTATTTAATCAGTATTACCCTATGCAATCAGTATTACCCTATTTAATCAGTATTACCCTATTTAATCAGTATCGCCCCATGCAATCAGTATTACCCTATGCAATCAGTATTACCCTATTTAATCAGTATTACCCTATTTAATCATTATTACCCTATTTAATCAGTATCGCCCCATGCAATCAGTATTACCCTATTTAATCAGTATTACCCTATTTAATCAGTATCGCCCCATGCAATCAGTATTACCCTATTTAATCAGTATTACCCTATTTAATCATTATTACCCTATTTAATCAGTATTACCCTATGCAATCAGTATTACCCTATTTAATCAGTATTACCCTATTTAATCAGTATCGCCCCATGCAATCAGTATTACCCTATGCAATCAGTATTACCCTATTTAATCAGTATTACCCTATTTAATCATTATTACCCTATTTAATCAGTATCGCCCCATGCAATCAGTATTACCCTATTTAATCAGTATTACCCTATTTAATCAGTATCGCCCCATGCAATCAGTATTACCCTATTTAATCAGTATTACCCTATTTAATCAGTATCGCCCCATGCAATCAGTATTACCCTATTTAATCAGTATCGCCCCATGCAATCAGTATTACCCTATTTAATCAGTATTACCCTATTTAATCAGTATCGCCCCATGCAATCAGTATTACCCTATTTAATCAGTATTACCCTATTTAATCAGTATTATCCTATTTAATCAGTATCGCCCCATGCAATCAGTATTACCCTATTTAATCAGTATTACCCTATTTAATCAGTATTACCACGTGGATGCGCGTTTTGGAAGAGTGGATACCGACTCGGGATAAAAATAGAAAAGCCAATTCCGTTGCATTCACTTACGCTCAAATAGCTTGGGAAATGTATTAATCCAACGCTTTTCCATCTAGCTATGGATCTAATATCAGAACAGAGTGGCTTCTATAAGCCTTGATTGACAACAAGTCTACCGAAGAAAGTAATGGCAACCTACTGCGTGAAAATCCCCTTCCCCTTAAGCCATATGTCATATGGGACATCATCGCCAAAGTGTGTATCACGTATGCATTAATTGAGTAAACTGACCCCATAAAATGTAGTAAAGCCACTAAGATAGAAGTGGTTACATGGTGTCAAATAATTAAGAACTGAAATCTTATTAATGAGCTGAGAGAAAATAAGAGTAACCAGGATAACAGTAGATAGATTGATATTGCATACAAATATTTGGACAATAATGTTAGCTGTAAAGCATATGTCCGGAAGGGAATTCCACAAGAGAGATATGCAAGAAAATAAACTGTTAGCAGAGAATGTATGCTTGAATCTAGCCAGCTCAATTATAAATTGATTTAATATCGACCCCAGTCTTGTACTGCACTTAAATTTTAAAATTTCAAGATACTATAGCATTTCGCAAAAATAGCTATAAAATATTCATAGAAAATATACAGAGAGTCGATTTTGCAACATTGGAAATGTAACAGAACCCGAGCTGCCACAATAAGACAAATAATATTACTGATTCTTTGGATTTCCCAAAGAACTCAAATCAAACCGCAACAGCACTGAACCATATGTAGCAGCTATATGTAATCATGGGTCAATGGTAGAATGTTGAAATCGTATATGGTTTTTTGCATCTGATTATTATTTCATTTTTAAAGATTCGTGCTCTAATATTGAACATTAGTGTATATGTGTGTATTTTTATGTGCGCATGTAGGTTTGAATCTGCGTTTTGTGTATATATGTGTATACACGATACTTGCAATCAAACATGCAAAGAAGCTGGAGGTTTTAGCAAGCAATCCATTTTAAGCACGACTGTGCATGCAGTTCTGTGTGAGCAGCTGTTCGTGGGTGCACGTGTGTAGAACTCAGGAATCTCGCACATTTCAGAACGGATACTGGGTGCGTCTTTGAATTAAAGAGTGCCAAGATGAATCACTTCTAATTCGATTGTTTCAAATCGAAATCATATTTACCTCACTCGCGTTCGCATCATCCAAAAAGCGTACAGAATGAAATTGGAAGGAAGGATATCGCAGCAAGTCAAGCAAATTTTCTCTCTTCGTCACTTTGTAATTGGGTTGCTTTCTTGTCCTTTCTTGCGCAAGGAACATTAATCTTCTAGTAGAATGCATTGTTAATGTGGTCGGTCGACACGACCTTTAAAATATCAGTAAAGTTGAGCGTCTTCTAATTTGTTTTATTTATGTAAATTTCGATATATATATATATATATGTGTGTGTGTGTGTGTGTGTGTGTGTGTGTGTGTCTGTGTCTATGCATGTGTATATATATATTTCTCTGTACATATAAATCTGTTTATCTATATATATATATATGCATGTGTGCGTGCATATATAAATGTAAAGATATATGTATATATATGTGTGTGTATGTGTGTAAATATATATGTGTGTAAAAATATGCACATACATATATTTTATTATATATATATATATATAAGTGTGCATATATAATTAAGTGTATGTACATATATATGCGTATATTAAAACACATATATGTATACATATATGTATATACGTATGTTAGCATATACATATGTATGCGTGTCTATATATATAAAAGATATGAATATATATATACATATATATTAATATATGTGTGTATATGAATGTTTATGCATGTGTATGTACCTATATATAAATAAATATGTATGTTTATATGTATATATATGTATGTGTATATATATATGTGTGGACATGTGCTTGTGTGTCTGTAGAGAAAGAGAGAGAGAAAGAGAAAGAGAAAGAAAGAGAGAGAGAGAGAGGTAGCAATAAAAGAAAAAAGGCTAAAGACACATATCGATACAGATACAGAGAAATCTGGAAACAATTCACCATATATTTCCCAGTTAATCAATATTTGATTAAAACACAGGAATTCGGTTTTTCTGAAGTTTCCATTTCTTTTTATATTCTATATGCTTATTTACTACTTTAATAAATGCAGTTGAATTCGGTTTCCTCTCCTTTCGTGCCTGCATGCATGCATAGTCACAGAAATTTAATTACAAACGTATGGATATAGAAATATTGGAACCCATGTTCATTGACTTACGTAGATGAACTTTTTATGTAACTGTAAGTAAAGAATATGTATGCAAAATACATACATACACACACACAGCACACACACACACACAAACACAAACACACACACACACACACACACACACACACACATATATATATATTTATATATATATATATATATATATATATAATGGTTGACAGTGTATTAAAAACCTTTAAGAGTGGAGTTTTTTTAGGGGGGGATATCATCGGAACATATTTATCGTCCCACACATTTGTACACACACACACACACACACACACACACACACACACACACACACACTCGAAAACACACACACACACACACATACACACATACACACACACACGCATATATTTATATATATATATATATATATATATATATATATATATATGTATATAAAGCAGTTTTATTAAATCAACCGATGAAGTAATTAATTGTTTAATTCTTCAATTTCTAAATTTTGAATAAGTTATATATCGGAATAAACTACTACTTTTAATATGTGTATACTCCAACTACTGCTATTACTGTTACTACTACGGCTACTACCACTACTACTACAAATAATAATAATTATAATAACAGTAATAATAATAATAATAAAAAGAAGAATATATATTATTCTACTATTCGTTCGTGCATTGAATACTGTTGCCATATCCGGTCGATTGATGATGCTATTCATCTTGAGATTTTCCACAAATTCGAAAAGAGGATCTCTTATATAATCGGTCCTGAATGCGTAACCTGCATTCAGTCTCTTTCTCACCGACGTATTGTGGCTCCCTCTGTCTTTTCTCTAACAACTTGTATTTTTTTCTGGTTTCCTGACCACATGTATGCAATCGTGCTGGTAGATAGGCAGCTAATTTCGACTATTTACAATTAAATTAGTTGAAATTATCCACCATTTCTACTCTAACAGATTTTTCTCACGCTTCCCGTTTGTGGAACTCCTGTAAGTCTGCTTTCTTTCTTGATACCTAGGGTAATCTATATATATTTAATGCATCATCAATTGCCTTGTCTATCTACTTGATTCTCATTCATCTATCTTTTCTTCGCTCTCTTCTGTACCTTGTTTTTTTCGCTTACTGTAAACCCCGGCCACTTTCTCTTACTGCAAACTCCAGTTACTTTCTCACCGACGGGATGTGGCGTCCCTCTGTCTATTCTATAAATATTTTCATGTCTTCTACTCCAATGAACTTAAGTCACTGGTGCCCCTGCAACAGATGTTTACTCGTGCAACCAGACTGGCAAATATGTCCCACCAATTCACAGTTCGATCAACTAAACGCAGACGACAAATCTACTCCATACTCTTCTTTTCTCGCAAGTCCCGCCTGTGGAATTCTCTTTGATATTCTTGCTTTCCTGGCGGCTACAATCTCCAGCAATTTAAATACAATGTCAATACCCATTTCTTAACCACATGACTCCAGTTCTTTCTACATCACTGTTTCTTTTCTCTCTATCTTTGCAACTGTCATCACACCTGTATTCTCATCCTTCTCTTGCTCCTTTCTAACTGGATCGTCTTTCACTTTACTCTCTTCCTATCTATTCTTTTCACTGTTAAGTTGCCCTCTGCACATTGGTATCTTTACCGCTTTGTTTTAATAAATCCCTGCGAACCAGTGTTGATATTGCTTTGCTTGTGGTGAAATAATGGTGAAAAAAAACATTTATATATTTACGAAATCCTTTGTCAAATGGATTGATTCTGACATACTTTTTTTTAATTATTTGTTTAAGCATTATTTTTAATGAATGCTTTATTTGAGTAGATACCCTGTTTTTATAATTAATCATATTTATTTACATCTACTAGCTTGAATAAATGAGTAATCTTTTTAGATAAGAATATTCGTACTTTGGTAGGATTTGAACCTGCATCTTCTATATGTAACCGTCATTAGTTTCGACGGATCATAGAACTAACGACCATCTAGAACTCACGATCAAACGAATGCGCTATTCCGGCATTGTTTAACGAAGAGCTTCATTGCAGTACTAAGATGTTTTTATCATCCTTATTGGTGTAATGCAAATGCACACAGGCGTGCATATGTATGAAAATTTAATTTAATCTAGAGACGATTTGTATGGAAATGGACTACAATTATAGGTATTAATATGTTGGTATCTGAGAAAATAATATGCCAAATATAAATACAAATAATTATTGCATGCGCTTGGATGATAACTTTTCTTCTGCATATCACAAAAAAGAATTTTAAGGCGAAAAATATAAATGAAATATTTCTAGAAATGTTTGAAAATGTGACTTCTTACTCTATATTTCTGGCAAAGAAACAAAAGGTTACCATGAGAGACAAAAAATTCTGCCGAAGTTGGTAGTATATATTAGACAAGAATTTGATAATCAAGCATCCACCTTAGTTTTAATCGCGTGCGTTGGGGAATAAACGGAAACTGAGTATGAAATCAGATAGCCGAGTTTGAATTCTTGTCGAATTCATTTCATTCTTATACGCACAAATACATTTGGAAAAGGTAATAATCCTCTCTTCTTCCTTTAATATGGGTTAGATAGCATGTCATGTTTGGTTGACAAGTCTACTACAGAAATTATTCTGCGTTGTCAGTTACATGATCGCCCAAACGTGCATCAAGTATGGCACTTAGCTTAGTGACTGACTCATTGGAAAAATTACATTTAGAGAAAAATTTATTCTAAAAGATGATTATCCGATATGTAGATCTTTGTGATAAATTTGCAGAAGTTGCAAGAAAGACTAATTTGAGATATGCGGCTACAATTAAATTCAGTAATACAAAAAGTTTCTAAACTACACATTTTCGGTTTCAGAAAAATGTATTATGGTGAAATATCTTTATAATGTCCCAGTCGTTACAATGTGATTAATCTTATATTCAAAATGATTACATGAAAAATTAATCTGTCTCTGAAATTTTAATTCCACCTTTTTTCTGGAACAGGATTCAACAGTCTCTTATATCATATATTCAGCTGGGTTTCAGGGTGATGGCGCTTATTTCTAGCTAGATGGAAATGTACCATGAATTCCAACAGGGATGAAATACCAAACAGGTTCTTTGTAAATAGTTCCACATTGAGTTGCGTTTGCGACATTAGGCATTTCTTGTAAATAGTATAAGAATATATATTACGTTACAAAACGTAAAAATGTCAATGTATTGAAGACAACCATCAAACGATAATGCAAAGGAATATTCTGTCCGGAATGTTGCTTAATGGTTGCAACTGATTTGAGTCACTATATGAACAGTAAAGAGACAGGATAATAATCTATTTTAAAACATATGTTGACAGATCAATACTGCCTGTAGATTGACTTATAATATTTAAAAAATAAAATGTATCGTAATAAACACTGATTTTTTAATCATTAGGAGTGTATATACTTTTTAAAACGCTATCTTTCCATCTCTATATCACTCACTTTATGTATATATATATATATATATATATATATATATATATATATATATATATATATAGGCATCCGCAGACAGATCTGTTTCGCAGCTCATCGGTAAGGGTAGACTCCGAGTGCTTTTTAACCCAGGATTGAAACCCGACCTAATTGGCGTCAGTCGGTGATTATACCTCTGGGCTATGACCGTTCTGTAGAAGAAGGAAGATATTTTAGCGTGCATATTATCATTATACACGCCCATATATATCTATAATCAGTCTTATATTCAAACTAAAGGTTGAAAGATGAATGTTGTGTATTCGACTGACTTCTAAATTAAAATATTTGAAAGCTTTTTATTATATATGTAGTGAACAATTTTTATTACAACTCACTATTTGTCTAAATTATTCCTAAATAATTACTGGTTAATAATTATATATATATATATATATATATATATATATATATATATATATATAATCGTTTCACACCAAGCAAGGCAGTACTGACACTGGTGCGCAAGGGGATACATAAGATTGGTGGGATGAAAAAGAGGAACACGTTATTGTGAGTGTCAAAAAATGCATCAGAGAAGGATGAGAACACTGCTGTGAAGAGGGCTGCATGAGCTTAGAGGGGACAGTGAAAAGAACACGATACTAGTGTTGTCAGAGAAAGGATGCAAGATGGCAGTTGACAATATATTTAAATTCTTTGAGATTGTAGCTGTCAGGGAAGCAAGTATACGAAAGTAATTCCACACTCGGAAAGTGCGAGTCTAGTGCGGTTACATTTGATCGGTTTCGATGTAAAAGTTGTTGAAAGTAGTCGCTTGTTAGCCTCGGCAGATTTCATATCGAGGCGAATGTCAATGGTGCTATCGTCAGCGTGGATGCCTGTTTATGATCAGATCAACTCATGGAGTTCAGAAAAAGCGTAGGACGTAGAAAAGGGCCTTGAGGGAAATCCATATTCGTATGATAGTATCTGGAATTATGCCCATTCAATAATACCTTCATTACGCGAAATGAAACAAACGATTGTATTAAGTGAAATAAGCTTCTTAAACAATGGCTTGAACAAAACAATATTTTTTTTATTTTTATTATTATTTTTCGTTTGTTTCTTTGACTGAGGTTTTTTATTCAAATTTGTTCTAATGGCCAGATTTCATTGAGACATTTTCACATAATTTTTTCGTTTCATCAGTGATTGTTTTGTAAAAATATATGATAATCTGTATTATATTATTTCATAGATGTCTTCGATTATACTTGTTAGATGTTTAGCTTTTGTATTTACGTACTTTAATGCTGTGTTTTTTGTCATATATGGAAAGACACAGTAGTTTGTAGATTAAATCTATATTTTATTTCTTTCAACAACAACTAATACATATTTTTAATACAACTCTGTACTGATATAACTTAATTATCATTAGATATTAAGTAATATGCATATATATATATATATATATATATATATATATATATATATATATATATATATAATGTAGAATAGCTTGCCACTTAAATGAGTAGTGTTATTTCATTTATGCCTAGTTTAAAATTTCGTGAGGCCATTGATGCAAAATTATCAAACTTCCGGGTCTTTTGGCTTTCTGTGTTTGCTTTATATGAGTTATTTACTGAAAAAAAGAATTGCGGAAATAAACACAAATACAATTTTTATTTTATCTATCTATCTATCTATCTATCTATCTATCTATCTATCTATCTATCTATCTATCTGTACAATTTTTTTCTTTAACGGTTTCGATGTAAAAGTTGTTGATATGTAAAAGATATAGAGATAACTAGAAAAGTCAAATATACAAACGATTCAAAGAGATTTTGTTACGTTATCCAGAAAAATAATCTCTGTTTATTTTTATTGTATTCAAAAATCAAAACTGGCATACATTGTTTTTATTGAGTAGAAAGCGATTCGAATTAGTACTATATATTGTTAGTGAAAATTTTGCATGGATCTATAGCACACTAAAAATATATATATATCTATACAAATTATTTTCATTAATACTGTTGTACAGTGAGCGGCAGATTACCTCCGAAAAAATGGAAACTGAAAAGTGCGACGTGTAGATCCAAAAGCGCTTTAGCATGGCCAAAGACGCATTTCATAAGCAAACCAGAGTACCGAATGACATGCAAATCTCATTAGAAACAAAGAAAAGAGTGCTGAATTGCTATGTGGTGTCTGTCCTTCTGCACGGACGTGAATGCTGGGCGATTTCATCAAATATGAAAGAGTCGCTTGAGACAGCAGAGATGTGGTTATACAGAAGAATAGACGGAGCACGTTTTCAAAGATGAGGTGTTGGAAAGGATTCAAACGAGACAAAACTCATACAGGAAGAGACAAATGCGGTTCCTGGGACACGTAATAAGGAAGGAGGGCCTGGAGAACTTGATACTCACAGGTCGGATATATAGAAGAAAAAACAGAGGGAAGCAGCGCGTGACGTATTTGTTAGGTGTGAGCAAATAGCTGACGGTGAGGGCTTAGAAGATATACCAAGACAATAATTATTGGGAGCAACAAGAGACAGAGTGAAATGGAAGCCCATAATCGCCTACGTCCTGAAAGAACACGGCACATGAAAAATGGAGAAGTAGATGTGATAGGTATATTTGTTGTATCCTTTATTATTATCATTATAATTACTACTATTATTATTAATAGTATTAGTAGTAGTTGGTGTAAAAATTGTCTATTTAAAAAATTTAAGAAAAAATTAAACTTACTTTTTTAAAACAATTTTTTTATATTTGTGTGTGTACGTGTGTGTGTGTTTTTCTGACTACGTGTTTGTGCGTGTGTTTAAGTATGACTCTTAAATATGTATGCATATTTACAAACATTGGTATCGTCGAATTCATAGCCAAAGTATGTTCTACAGAAACTGGACTCCTGTGGCATCTATTGTTATTCTACAGTACACGACTTGGCTGAACTTCTTTTTTGCGATGATGATATGGAAAAACCTGAAGGCTAAATCTATTGTAAAAGAAGACCTGCTATTGCCCGAGGCCACGTCCACGTTTTGTAACACGCTACTTTCATTGAACTTTATACCTCAACTCATCATTGCTCAGATCAAGCCCCGGGCATGCACGAACGTTGCCTGTTATCCTAATTTACACAGAAATGATACGGCTTACAAGATCTGATTCAGGCTTCTTTGTTTTTTTTCTTTCGATCTCTCCCCTATCATCTCCACATTTGCAACCACTCTCTCTCTCTGATGTGTGTGTGTGAGAGAGAGAGTGAGAAAATTATATATATATATATATATATATTTCTAGCAGTGTTATTTACTAATATTTATAATTAAAATCACTGACATGCCTTTATTTGGGTATCAAAAAACATTTCACCAAATGCTTCCGTTTAATGTTGTTGCTCGTTCTATTGAAAATATAAGATTCTTGACGTACAGTGTATTTATTGTGATTATTTTTTCACAAATATACCTATTTTTTAAAAATATTTCTTCTGCTATTGATAAATGGGTATGCGTTGGTTGCCTTGCGTAGCGTAAATGCAACCACGTCCTATATTATGTAAATTCGTATGCTTCTAAGTAGCTGTGTTTTGAATATCTAGCCTCAGAATATATATATATATATATATATATATATATATATATATATATATATATATATATCTGTGTGTGTGTGTTTATTTAGGTAGGTAATGTTCTTTTAGACATGTCAGATTAAATAAATTTCAAACATTTATACCCACGGATAATCCTTAGCGTATTATAATTGAAAGATTTCAGAAATGAGCTGTAACGTGGACAGATGTTATTATCATTCATTTCTCAATGTACCCAACTTCTTTCAATCTCTTTCGGAGATCATCTTCAGAGGTGTAAGAAATTAATAATGATAACATTTGTCAACGTTACCGCTCATTTCTGACAATTTTCAATTATAATACACGAAATATTTTCCGTGAGTATTAACACATAGAATAAGCACAGACAATATTGCAATTAATTTAATCTGAAACGTTGAAGAAATATTAAGCGATGGCTGCGAATCAAGAAGATAGAAGATAGCAATTGACGTTGTATTTAAATTTTAGAAGATTGTGGCTATCAGGGAAGCAAGAATATGAAAGAGAGTTTCACAAACAAGAATTGCGAGAAAAGAAATTATTGGAGTAGAAGAGGTGGTTATATTTAAATATATCAGAGTTAAAAGGGTGGTACCGCGATGCTCATCTAGTAGCACGGGTAAATACACGTTATCTGTGTACTAAGAAATCATGCCAGCCAAAGGACTTACGATGTAAATACTTGTATAAAAGATAGACGAAAGCCGCAACACATCACTGAGAAAATGACTGAAGGTGAGCTCTCAAGTAAGCATCGATTATAATGCAGATACTCCTTTGGATATTGCGTAGAAGCTCAAGATGAATATAGGAGCTCCCGGCCAGATATATCAACAGTACTCAATGCACAGACTAAATTAAACAAACTGTCTCTCTCTTTCTCTCTATCGCTCTCTCACTCTCTCATCACACACAGACACACACACAGACACACACACATAGACATACATACATATATATATATATATATATATATATATATATATATATATAAGAAAAAACAGAGGAAAGCAGCGCGTGACGTATTTGTTAGGTCTGAGCAAATAGCTGACGGGGAGGGCTTAGAAGATATACCAAGACAATAATTATTGGGAGCAACAAGAGACAGAGTGAAATGGAAGCCCATAATCGCCTACGTCCTGAAAGAACACGGCACATGAAAAATTGAGAAGTAGATGTGATAGGTATATTTGTTGTATCCTTTATTATTATTATTATAATTACTACTATATATATATATATATATATATATATATATATATATATATATATATATATATATATTAGTCATCCCCATATAAGCTTTTTCGCATCGGTGTTGCTGGACATCCACTTGCTTCTGTCCGGGATTGAACCTTTACAGAGGTGGAGTGAGTCTGAATCGCTATATATATATATATATATATATATATATATATATCTGGTAGTGTTAATGAGCTACGTGTCTGTATACATGCTTCAAGAAATATTTCAACAAACGCTTGCAACTACTGTTGCTCTTCCTTTTGTAAGTATAAAGTTATTGACATATACAGGATTGAGTGTAATTCTTTTTCGAACATGTATATTTTATTTTCGAAAAAGGCTATTGCTAGTTCACTATGTGTTGGTCGCCTTGTGTAGCTTAACTGTTGCTACTTTCTATCACATTTAAATTCGTCTATTCCTAAGTAGTTGTGTTTGAATATCTGGCTTCAGAATATCGATCATTAAAAGATAGCTCCCGAAAGTAATGAAAGTATTTCATTAAAAGACGAAAAAATGTAATTTAAAATGATAGAAATTAGCAAAAGTCAATTACGGAAATATTGATAAAAAATATAAGTGAAAGTAAAATGATATGAATTAAGTGAAAACGTATATGAACAAGTTTTATTAAAATCGAAAATTAAAGATTATACGATTTTGTCTTGAACATATAACATTAAAATCTGTAAAAGGTTGAACTGGGACAGTTCAATCTAACCTGAAGGATTGAAGCTAGCGCTGTGGATTTTTGCATCTGTGAATTTCTATTCCTCTTATTAATAACTGCATCATTCCTCTTTAATAATGAGGATGGACTGAAAAGTTTATAGGCTAACTATGAATGATTTATAATATAACTCTAAATTCTTGCATGCGTTAATTCCTACTCGTCTTATTAAAAAACAGCATTGGTTTCATTGAGATAAACTGATATTTACTGTTCAATGCAAATCTTAAAAATAATTATTAATGATTTCTTATAAAATTGGACACAATTTGGTATCGTAGTATTATTATATATCAGTAGAAAAATGCTTTACCGCCCAAAGACATTCATGCTGAAATGGTTGCAACATTAGTAGATGAACCCCCAGATTTATCAAAATTGCAAACTTCGGCAAAGGGAGACAATAACTTGAAGGTGAGCCAAGGTATGGATGGACATCCTGGAACTGCCGCCACCGTGGAAATCAATAATCGTGTTTAACATATTTGATAGCTGACAGGTGATTGAGTATATATTAATGAGTAAATGGTATTAGCATATCCCTTGAGAAAATTGGCAATATTCAGCACAATGAACTTTGCGCGACAACGGTGTCTCTTCGGCCGGTACAACATTTTTTGTGACATTTTCAAAAACCCTAAAGTCGGATCACATCACGTGAAATTCTGACACTGTTCCAGGCGGTTACAGATAATATGCCTTGAATGCTTCCTGGCTCAGTCGATTTGAGTCAGAAACAAATCTATCCAGTGGACACACCTGTCTCACAAAAAAGTTTGATCTTCAGAAATCAAACAGAAATTGTGTTTATTTGCTATCTTCAAAATGACTACATCATCATTGGAGAATAATTGACAAGTGTTTAAATAGTTAGGACCGGGTAAGAAGAGAATATATTGAGGATGATTGATAGATAATGTACCTTTTCATCAGAGTAATGTTTTAGGAGATAAGCCATTGATTTCAAAAGCTGCTACGTGTGTCTGTGTTTATGAAATGGTTGATCGGCGTCCCTTGTCTCTTGTTTTTATCATGTATATCATAACATGAGAAAGCACTTGTATGATAAGCATTAATCCAGTGATGATGGTGTCATTATCTGATGTTGATTGTTTTTTTGCAAACAAAATGAACAATTCTTTGTAACCGTCCTATTTCAAATTAGCAATAAAGTTATTAATAAGATAAGTTGAAATAACTGCATGCAAGATTTCACTGATCTAGTATAAATCATTGCTAATCTTCTGACGGTCGTATTTATATTATGAGCAATACATTTTATTAATATATAGTTATCATTTGCACTAGTTGCAATATGTGAAAATTCACGGTTTTTTTGTTTTAATATTTTAATGAAAATTTATTCTTAAATTAATGATTGATTAAGCGCATGGTAGATTCTATGACAATAAAATATAGATAGAAATGACCCTATTACATCATTAAATATTTGAACTTAACAACATTAATAAAACATTGCAATAACAATCATAAAGCTCTCTCTCTCTCTCTCTCTCTCTCTCTCTCTCTCTCTCTCTCTCTCTCTCTTCTTTGTTCATATCAGTCTTCTTAACTTGCATTTGTTCTCTATTATGTTTACGGATTGCTTGTCTCTCTTCTGATTGCAATCGTTCTCGTCGTTTTCTCTGCCGTTCTCCTGCTGCCTCTTTGTCGTCTTATTTTTTCTTCCATTAAAATGATTTTCTGTGGAAATATAATGCGTTTACAAAATACATTTAATTTCATTCATTACAGACGTAGGTACCGAGGTAGGTACTAAGTATATAAAGACTACGAATTGGTATGTTGTTCACAGTGAGAATTAAAGGACTGATTGAATAAAATAAATAAAAATAAACGGATGAAAATATTTTTCTTACTTGAAAGAGAATCAAGATGAAGATATCAATGAAAGACTTGAAATTATTATTTAAACCGAGAACACTAACCATGTGTATATATTACCCACCGCAAATGACTCCATTTTAATTACAATTTGATTCTATATTCAGTACCTGATGTTCTTACATAAATAATATATTTTTCATTTCCCATTAATGGTAACTCAAAGTACAAAGTTTGAAATGCCTGCATGTAAAATATTTAAAATAAAAATTTATATTTTATATTTTTTAATAATTTCAAAAACGGGTATGATATATCCATGAGTAGTAGCGGTGTAACTTTAACTGAAGGTTAGTTTTCGAGGGTTAAAGCACAAAAAAACACTATAAATACAATAATCTTCTCTCTTATTATAGATTATATATATTTTTTTACTGTAATTCTCTTTTCGTTTTATATTTCTTGTTCGACGTTATTTTTCATTTATCATGCCTGTTTGTGCGTACTTCGTCGGCGTTCCTGTGTTAATTTTTTTTCTTTCGTGTCCGTGTGCCATATCTCTTTATTCGACGTGTCACACGTAGGTACTACGGACTTAATGTATAGATTATTTACATGTTCAAGGCAATTTTCATACTGCTAGTTTTACAAAGATTTGTCAATCATATTTTTGTACAAATATAATTATTTTCGGTGTAACGTTTTCAACTGATTAAATTAATTGCATCGTCTGTTGTTAGGTAAGTTGGTTGCTTGTGTCGTGCTAAATATTTTTCTCGACATAATCTGTCTTACATATTTATAAGGCTACCATTCATCTTTGCGTTTAATTTTACTGTCATATTCTGATTTTACCGCCATATATTTAGAGATTCTTGATAGAATTGAAAATAATTTCTGAAGTGTCATTTGTCTTGATATAGCATCTAACATTCTGTCACTTTCGACACAGCTTTAACGTAGCTTCCCGATACCTTTCTATCAACACAGTCATTGTAATTGTTCTGTTGTAATTTCTTCTATGTTACCGAGACTCTATGAATTTAATAGCCGTACTAGATCGTTCTCATGGTTTTATAATTTTACAGTATAAATGAGTAAGCATATCGGAAGTTCTATGCTAACAGTTTCTTTTACTGCATTGTCCGTTTATAAATTTCCATTCTGGTTTCTTACTACTCAGTCAGTTAAGATCTTTAAAAATGTATATGCAATGCCAATCGTTATCGTTGAATTCTTATTATTTTATTCTTAGCTCACCTTAATATTATATTTTCTTATATTTTAAGACACTCAGCTAACCCTTGCACCTAAGTGGGTGTATCTCTTTGTTTGGGGTAAAAGGATAAAAAAATCAAACTATTTTACTTGTTTATTTTTTGTAATTCGATGTAGTTACATATGATATTTAACCCAGTGGCCATGAGGTCAAAGGCAATAGTCGAACAAATAAAACAACAATTCTAGTTTTAATATTCTTTATAAAAATTGTTTTTATTAAGTAGTGTTTGTGGGTAGTTGGGACCTAATAAATGAAACAAATAAACGCAACAAAATTTCAGCAAAATCATTTTAGTCATAATTTAAATTTGGCCAAAATTTTTGATAACTATTAACTCCATTCAATACGTCTGAGTATTATTGTTTTCCATTAGGTAAAGTGAAGACAAATAAAGTACAAATTAGGATGATTTGAATAAAAGTTTTCAGACATTTGTGTTTGCTTAAAAAAAAACACCTGAAAAATAATCTTCGAGACGAATCACTTCTACATGCACATTTTTTAATGAACACCTGGGATTCATGTTAAACATCTAAAATATTTAACGCAAAGATAATAGAATTCGTTTAAGTTTGTCACCTGAGAAATTACTGACTTATTTGTTTGCCGATTAATGGGATATTGTACATCAGGGAAAAGAATGATTGATTTGAAGCCTAATTAATTTCTACATAAAATTAAAAATAAAATAAAATAATTCCTCATCAGTTTTAGACTTGATTTACGTTAGCTAGAGAAGATACAATCAAACATGGTCAAAGATTTATTTTATTAAAATGACTACACAAATAAGATTAATAATATCAATATTATGCACATATATATTATCTATTGAATCTAAGTAAGTAATACATACAGACAGAGACCCACGCATACACACTCACACATGTGCATCTATATATATGTGTGTGTGTGTTTGTGTGTGTCTATCTGTCAATTTGTCTGTATGTAAATCCAATGAAACAAAGTAGACAATGAATCGTTTCCTCGAAGGCAACAGCTCTCTTTCACTTACTCGAGTTAAAACAAAAGTAACAGAAGAACTGCTCTGCAAAATGAGTCGTTAACAAAAATCCACAATTTTTTGCTTTTGATTTGAACAGTTTTACTCCTTAAAACAAACATATACGTAAACACAGTCTCATACATGCACAAACTCACACAGGTAGACTTTCACACGCAGACAGCTATCTATCTATCTATCTATCTATCTATCTATCTATCTCTCTCTATATATATATATCCATGAGCAAAATTATTTAAGTAACGCGTTTATCCAAATGTGAATAGCAGTATGCGATGTAATATAAATGATAGAATAAAATGTGAGAAGGATTATGTTATGTAATATAAGGAATAAAATTAAAATGTGAGTTGCAGTATGCGGCGTAATATAAATAATAAAGTAAACCAAAGATGTAAGTAAAAACTTCATGAAATTGAGAAATATGAAAGGATTAAACATCAAAAGCAATTAAGATATTTAGATGCGCATGCACGTTGTTTTTTTTTTTCTTGCTTTGTTTTGTCGAAGGTACATTACAAGTAGGCTCAGTTGAGTACTGTCTGTGATAAAAAAGGCACAATAACGTAATTCTTTGGAAATGGCATATTGTTCAGTTTAATATTTTGAACCGGAAGCTTCATTACAAATATTTCAGAGTGTCGATGTGACGACATTGCAGTACCATCGAAAAGAGTCTGTAGAGTCTAATGCTGATTACTAATTTGTTTAGTGTGATTACAAGTGATGGCGAGGTTACCTCTCCTTTTATCTTCTTACAAGGTCACATAATACGGAGGTATATATCAAGTGCTTCTAGAAGATAGTCCTGAGAGTGGTTGCTAGATACTCTATATCTGATAACTAAAATTTGCACCATCGCACACAAGTAGGTGGACCTAGTAATGGCTGTCAGTTAATTTCTGCAACTATATCATCACGAACATTTTGCTAAATAAGTCATCAGATTCCATTCCCCTTAAGTATTTGTTAAGCGATTGAAAACAACACAAAGATGAACTGAATACACTGATTATGGAAGCATTCGTCGACATATACAATGAAGCCGTGCAGAAGTGTTGCAGGAGATTCATAATCATAAGTTTGGATGAGTCTTAAAAATCAGTCAGTTAATTGCAATACATCATAAACGATTGAGTGATCATGTCTCTTTACAGACATGACTGATTAGGCAGTAAATTCTCCCGCACTACCTTGCCATTACTTTTTACTTTAAACTGGTTGCCTACCATTGCTATAGAACGTAATCTTTCTTGATATTAGACCCATAGTTGGCGGAAAACAGATGAAGTAGTAAATTTCACAAAGGCATTTGTGTGTAAGTGAATGAAAGAAATTCGACATGATTCACTTACTAGCAAATACCCTTTAGAAAGACTTTTGTGTAAAACTAAGGGTTTCACTATTGCTCCAATAATCCAATCTTAAAGATGATACCCTTAAATTGCATTGTAACTGAGAGGAAAAAGTAATTAAATTGTGGTACATGATATATTCCGATGATAAATTTTATTACTAGCACAATCCAAGATAATTTTCTCTGAATCAATCTTCATAATCAACGGAATTAGTCCGAAGCCTTTTCTTTACATGAATTTGAACATGCCAATTAAATGAGCTGCAATCCTTTAACACAAATCTAAGAAAATAACCTGACGTATGTGATAGAAAATGTTGAATTTCCCTAACAACATTATATGTGAAAGTTCTTGAAAATGAGCATGAAGTAATCCATCTTCTTTAATGCAAGATATTTATATAAAACACTGGAATTAAAATGAAATCCAAACGCTATTTGAAGACATATATAACGCTCAGCTATTTGCAATAAGATAACGCATATATTGTCCGTCTCATAATGACGGTTCTGTAGTTTTCTGTAGCCTATGTTTATCCTCAGTGGTCAAGATCATGGTCTCTAATATTACCTAGTTTAGAAAGTCACAACTACAATGCCATAATCTGTAAGTATAGTATTTATACGCAGAATATTAGTATAACAATATTTATGTATTTATTTTTCATTTCTACTCATTCGACGGCTCCAGCTGATCCGTGGACCCTAAATAGGCATCGATACTCAGCTAACCGAGCTCGTAACTGCAAAAGACAGCAAAAGACAAATGTAATTGAGAGAAAATACAGTAAAACAGTAACAGGTGCATTATCAATATTCACGGTGAATATATTCCTTATAGTAAACAGCCTCGGATTAATAAATCATATTTCCCGCTATAATTCTCTCTTGATTTTTCTATACTCTAATATTTCTTACTGCTTAATAAGATGTTTTGATATTTGCTATGTATTCTTTAGATGCTTTAAATATAAAATGAATAACTACGCCAAAACCTTTATTTAAATATAATCACTAGAATTAGAATGAGTCTATTATGTTTGTAAAACAGTGGTTTTAAACAAATACAATTTTCTCCTGTTTCTTGGACATTAACCAGCCTAGGGTTTGTTTCATTCTTCATTAAATAAATATTTTGCATATTAAAATTTAAAAACAATTTTAGATATAGCTCATTTATTATTAATTTCTAAACAGTCCAAACAACTAAAATTCAACCGAGATTTAATTCCTTATTGCATCGTTCTATTTTTGTAGTATGGCTTTCTATGAAATTACCCCAAAATTCTCTTTTAACATAACCTTTAAGGAAGTTCAAGTGACTTTGATGATCGATATTATAAAAAAAAACAGAGGCAAACAGAACTGAATGACAGATGAAATTCTCAAGATAATAAAGGAATACAGAATATAATGCCGAGAGATGCTAGAGAATATTTCACGTTATGCAGAATCATTACGAATAAATGCAGTTTGGCAGAAAGATGAATGTTAGAATGAAAGATGTTATAGAAATGACAGGCATTCAGGAAGAATAAAATAAACAACAGAACAAATAAAGCGGTGTCACTTGACATAATCTATAAAATTTAAAGGGGGTACACTCAGAAGAGAGAAAAAAGAGTTAAAAAAAGAATGAATACACAAGATAATTCTTCGCGACAAACATGCGAAAACCTTTGAAATATTGACGAACCTGAAATATCAAAGTCTAAATGATCTATGGCTAAAGTGAACAGCAATGAAATAGCAGAGCCAGGTGTGATTACAATAACGGCATCTGTATACTTCATGCTTCTATAATCGGCAATATTCCCTTTCTATGTGATGTATTCCTTGAGAGCATAGGCTTTCATGGATGTGTAGTCCTTAGATATTTACAATATACCCGTTGCACATTTAGTTAAAACACAGTCGTCAGGTTGGTGTCTCGATGACTTTCCCTGCCATTATTGCTCCCACTAGCTAACGTAAGTGTTAAATTTTGCAAGCCATCTTTCCTCATTATGTTGACAACTGGTTTAGGGTGTCTTTTTTTATTTTCAGTATGTGTTCATTCCATTGCCATTTTTCTTAGGAATTTCTTTTGCGACTTAGAAGCTCCATTTAAAGGATTTTTAGAATCCTTCTTTAGAATCATAAATTAGATATACAATATGGCGTCAGGAGATCAAAATCAATTGAAGGCACTAGAACAGTATAGATAATACCACTTAGGAAGTTGAATTCAAGCAAATGCGAATTCATTCGAACAGTCAGTTTAAAGATGCATAAACCAAAGACGCAAAGAATGTTAATATGGCAAGAACACTGGGAATTCTGGCTAGAAAGTAGAATAAAAAATTGGACTGTTTTTATCAGAAGGATCTCAGAACGCGCAATACAAAAAGAGAAAAGACATATATTTATGTAATACAGATGACAGAAGAATTTGATAAGTTATAACACTAAGATATATTTGAATTCATAGAAGAACGCCGGGAATATATTCAAATAACCTGAAACAGTTACTGGAAAGAAATCTTCTGGATTTTAATAGAAACTGAATTAAGCAACTAAACAAGAATACATAAAAAAGTAAGACACTTTTTCGTCAATTCACCGATTTCATTCTGCCTATACAACGAGTAAATTTAGAAGTCCTACCATTATTTTTTATTGAGCTATAGATGACACCACCGTTAAAAGAAAACTGAAGAAAATCTTTGACAATATAAGAAAGGAAAGCAACAACGACAAATTAAAAATCAATTAAAAAGAACAACAACATATGGCTGCGTTAACAGCTGGTAAACGCAAGATGTTGGTTAAGAGTTGACTGTGTCAAAAAAAAAGTCGTTACGTAACTGACTTATAATAATTGTAACAGACGCAGAAAACCAAATCGACAAGAGAAAAGGGGAATATGCTTTGTAAAACATAAAAAACGCATTTGAACAGAAAATGATGCTTTCTGAAAACATGGAAACTGCATACGAATATCGAAATATGCTATACAAATCATGCAACAGCACAGGGCAATAGCACAATATGCCTTGTAAAACACAAAAAGTACAGTAAAACAAGGAAACATTCTTTGTAAAATATAAAAAGCACAGTAAAACATCGAAATATGTTTTATAAAAAAATACGCTATTTAAAACATGAATAGGCGCTGTTGAATAACGGCATATGTTTTGTTAAAACATGAAAAAAGCACAAAGAAATAGCGTAATATATTTTATAAAAACATGAAAAAGATCTTTGGACCATCAAATTATGTTATGTCAAACCACAAACAAATGCATTAGAAAAGCGAAACATGTTTTTGTAAAAGATGAAATAGTGTTTTGGAATATTCATGTATGTTGTGTAATATCTATTTTAAAGGAAATATATTCTGTAAAAACCTAAACAAAGCGCAAAGCAATAGCGAAATAAGTTTTGCAAAAACTCAAAAAAGCAAAGTAGAATAGCAAGATATGCATTTTTGATTTTGAAAATGAGAAGTAGTATAGCGAAACATGCATTAGAAATTAAAAAGTGTTTCTGCATTTGCGAATTATGCTATTTCTAAAGATATAATAGTACATTGGAATATGAAAAGATGCTTTGCAAAGACATTAAAAAGACCAGTGATATACCAAATATGCTTTTTAAAAACATGGGAAATGTCATTGGAGTAGCGAAATATGCTTTATAAAAAAGAATCAATGAAATAGTAGAATATGCTTTGTAAAATCAAGAAAGAACACAGTGGAAAAATGAAATGGACTTTTTTGTTGCTTTTGCTGATTCAATACTAGCACATTGTTTCAGCAAAATCAACAAAATATGGTTTGAAATATTATGAAAATTGGCATTAGAATAGCTATCTAATAAAATATATTTAATAAAATATGCTTTCTTAATACATGAATAACCCCAGTGGAATAACGAAATATGATTCATATAAACATAAAAAATGACATTGAAATGAGTAGTAAGAACATGACAAAGAGCAGTAGAATAGCAAAATATGTTTTGAAATTAATGTAAAAGCTCAATAGGATAGCAATATATAGTTTATAAAAACGAGAAACATACAATGATATAGTCAAATATGCTTTGTAAAAACATCAAAAAGCTCAGCTGAATGGCAAAATATGCTTTGAAAAACATAAAAATTACCGTGGAATAGTGAAATATGCGAAGTATGAGCATGTAAAAGCAGAGTAAAATTGCCAAATATCGTTTGGAAAATTAAGAAAAATGTCATTAAAATAAAGAAATGTACTTTCTTAAAATATAAATAAGTGCAGTGGAATAACGAAACGTGTTTTGTAAAGATTTGGAAAATGACAATGAAATCGAGACATAAATTTTGTAAAAACAGGCAAAAATGTAGCAAACTAATGAATATATCTTGTAATTAATGTAAAAGACAATTAAAATATCGATATATGTTATAAAAAGTAGGAAAAAGTGCACTTTTACTTTGTAAAACATCATAAAATCGCTGTAGAATAGGGTAATACGCCTTGTAAACCACGAAAAGCGTAGTCAAGTAGAGATATATGATTAGTAAAAGCATTAAAAACATGATAATCTTGTTAATAACAAAACATCTTACTGAAATTCCATGTAATAACATTTCACCTACCTATCGATGAAAGTTGAAAGCTTTCCTCACAGTTAAATTGATGTTTTATGAAACAGATTGGTGGTTATGAAGAATGATGCTGGCAATACAACAGCTAGAATGATGCAATTTTTAGGCAAAAGAGAAAATATAAGATGCATATTTATTTAGAAACAGAAAAAAATTAAAAATTTTGCTTAGTATACTTAGGAAAAAGAATTTGAAAAATTCGAAACTTACATGACATATTACAGGCAGGAGAATCTGATGAAGAAAAATTTCTGAAAATGCATGTCGACTTGTAATTTTTTCTCTTAATTCAATCCAAATTCGTTTATCACTCTACAATGGCTAATTATTTCCAATTTTTCAATATGTCTTTCTCTGGATATCATTTTTACCTTCTATCTATCCCTTCCTATTTTTATTATTTTATGCTCATCAATATATACTCCTGATTTTCTGAAAATTATTTTTAGTGATAGTGATCTATTTCGACAGACAAGTGTTAATACAGAATTCAGTATTAAAAATATCATATGATCCCACACATATAAACTGCGATCAATAAAAATAATTTCTTAGTATTTGCCTACCGACGCTTATAATTGTAACAAAATTACCATATTAAAAAAATAATTATAACAGAATTACAATATAACAAAACCACAATATCTTTCAACGTTTTGAAACCTCTTGTCAGGAAGACAATTCTGTATGCAGAGAAAGTTCGGCTGACTGGTCAACTTCATATAAAAAGCAGATCGACGATAGCACTTTTTCATCCACAACAAGGAGGTCAATATTTAGGGGTCTAGCATGACAAACATCTTATTTGGCTGCGCATACACTTTGAAATTTAATGGTTTCCAATCAGGTTTCAGTAACTACACCTGTCCGCGACAAGTTAGAGTAACCAATGGCCACGGAGTTCTGTTTATTTAAGAGCACTTCGATGGCTGGTAATGCACCTATTTTATGTGTTTGGGGAGGGCACTGACGTTGTTATCTCCTTCCCTGAAACATTTCCTTGGCACTAAGACGGCATGTGTCCAACTTTAATGCAACGAAAGCAACGCAATTCATAGCATGATATACGCATCCGGTTATCTGTCCCTGTAGGCATCCTTGTCTAAATCCTTAAACAAATTCGTTGAGACCAGAGCACTTGAAACAATTTATGCCATCATGCAAGAAAGAGATATCTCGTGGAGTGGATGCAGCGATTGATACTTTAGATTTTTGGTTATCTATCATAATGTCCCTTACACGTGTTAAAAATAGCTCTGTTCTAGACAATGATTTCAGAAGCCCTCCAAATCTCTGTGGGAGCCCAGGCACGAATACGCATTATTCAACCAACTGTCCGCTAACCAACCGAGCCAAGAGTTGTAGCTCCGCTAAAATTACATCGACAGTTTCCCCAGTAAGATTTCACGAGTGTTTGCTTTATCTGCTCTGGGTATGAACTCTGCTCCTTACTTCGTTGCCTCTCTTAAACACTGTCCTAACCACAACGCGTGTAGCCTTTCGATAGAGCTGTAACTATGCTGCACATCGCCTCGTTCTGACGGAATTATATCCCTACATTCACAGCACAAATTTACATATGTGAAAAGATAATCTCATAAGAGAGTATCTGACTCCGGGATCTATTTGTTTTAAATGTGTAACTTGCGCACGCGAGGTTTATTCGAATCTCTTTTCATTCTGCAGGAAATTATTTTCTCTCAAAGTTGGAAAAATTCATGCAACCCTGGTTTTCTTTGTCCTTTGTTATAGTTTACTTTATATTTGTATTTTAAAATAACTTTTCGATTGTGTTTTATTTAAGATTTGTGACTACTTTATCTAAATGCAGGTTTCTATAGAATATAGAAACAGTTTATATGTTGGCAACATCTCTAGATGGACATTTTGCAGGCTCATTATATAGAAAGACTATACAGACAATCCCGTTTAGAATTAAATACATTTATAAGCCAACCAAAACATAATTATAGAAACATATTTTACGTAGTAGACTTCAATATAAAAACTTTATACATTAAAGTGCCTTAAAGTTTTCTGGGATTGATGATAAACTTAATCTGGATTCAGATCGGGTGGTTTATGGGCGTAAAAACAACATTTATTTGCTTGTTCCTAAGTCAAACTTAATCTGCGGTAGTAGCAGCCGTTAGGATCCCAAATATGAGAAAATATTTAAACCATTCAAGCTGGGATCAGAAAATTAAAAAACTGTTAAAATACACTTTTATTGAAAAACTACCATAAATACGTTTTCATAAATCTGCTAGCAGTGTACAAGATTAAAATATCGTCTAAAAAAGCAAAAATGAAAATAACACTGATTTTACCAGATATATTTACCAACATTACTCAAAAAATTTTGAAATACAGAATGGTAAATGACTTGGGAATCTCCTGCAAAACATCCGTACTGTCTCCTTGTTGGTGACTGTTGCTATAATTCTTGCTTTCAGTTCATCTTTGTTGTTGTAAGCATTTTAGTTGTTCCGTAATCACGTCTTTTGAAGTTTGAATTGTTAGGTAGTTAAATGTGAGAGTTGATGTGGTTTCAAAAATTCTGTGACAACTATGCATGATTTCTCTAACTAGTGTGGCATGCTGTACTGTCCAGTTTCTAGAAATAATATCTTCCACCAACAAATTCAAGAGTACCTTTCTCATCAAAACGATTATAGTTTTCTGAGCGGGCCTACCTTCGTAATGCCCATTAGACTTATCCAACACTATTCGAGTTTTCTGGAATATCCCAATATTGAAACCAAAATTCTTTGAAATATTTGTACAGGAGTTTACGTTGCAAATTACAAGCAGTATAGAATGCCCTGATCAGATTTTTGACGGATTGAATTGCCTCATGATGATGCCCAACTGACACAAGGTACCCAACTGAGCATAATAAATTCTGCAGTCCACAAAAATCATCGAAATTAAAAATATAAAATGGAATAAATTTACCAATAGCACCTTGTATTTCTGAAAAAAATATCGTCTTAAAATAATTACATGTTTCTAAAAGGTATTTCTGATGTTTCTAAGAAAATTAATATTTGTCAATAAATTACACGCAAGAAGTCAAAAATGACGCGATATTAAGAAGCAAAAATCAATATAGAACCTTTATAAATGTGTGTTCCTTCAACATAGAAACTTTATCAATATGGGTTTCTTCAACATATAAACATTATATAGGTAGTGGACTTCAGTACATTCTGACATTGTGACGCTGAAGGAAACTTCAACTAAGTACATTTATTTGCTGAGCGTCTCCATCAACTCCTTGTGGCTTATTTTGCGAACGCCTTTGCATAATCGCTAAAACAAAAATACATCTTCTTCATTTGTATTGACCTTTCAGAGAGCATCCTAATCATACATATGGTGTTTCTTGTTCCAGTGTCTTTGACGAAACCTCACTGTTCTTGTCCTATTACTGGCCTGATTCTGCTTCTCGCTCTATTGATCAGGATTCGCACGATCTGTTTTGTAATGTGGCTCTTCAAACTGATTGTTCGGTGGAGTTCACACTTGTTTGCACCTGGCTTCCTAGGCTATGCTATGAAAATCGACTTACTGGTATTTCACCACTATTATAAATTTTATTTATTATTTCTGTAATTTTCTCTATGCCGAATTTTTTCAGGGCTATCAGCAGCTCAATCACAATGTCGTCTGGTCCAGCTTTCTACTTCGGACTTTAATATTTCTGGTCTGCCCTCGTCATTTTTTGGGAAAGATAAGAGTAATCAAGAATTTCTACTGGCAGCAAACCGCCGACATACGGAGAGGTAATGAATTCAGCAAATATAAAAAGGCAGAAATGGGCGTATAATAAGGCGGTGCTTTTTCACCGGATCTATTCAACTTGTACAGCGAGACTATTCTAAGTACCCTAGATTATATGCCAGGATTCGTCATCTGAGGCCAGAATTTGTACAAAACGAAGTACACAGATGATACATTACAACACCTCTTACAGAACGTACCTGAAGAGATTGACACGAAAATACTAAAATTAAACTGAAAGAAAACCGAATGAATGGTCATCAACAAAACAAGCAGCCCAAAATGTTAAATACGGGTGGGGGATACTAAAATCAAGCAAGGTACAGAAGATTAGATATCAGGGAAGTGCGACACAGAGATCCGAATGCGAATTGGCATGGTGAAGGACGCGTTCCAGAAGCTGAATAAAGTATTAAGAGACAGGAAAATTTCGCTAGAAACAAAGAAGAGATTACTGGATTACTATCTGATGACAGTTCTACAATATGGCAGCGGATGATGTACAATGTCATCAAAGATGAAGGAAAAAATTCTACAGAAGGATAATGCGGATATCACGGATTGAGTATGTGAGCAATGATTAGGTTTTGGAAAGGATGAAAACGAAAAGAATATTAATAATGAGCATCAGAAAAAAGACAGCTTAAGTTTCTGTGACATGCAATGAGGAAGGAGGGATTGGATAATTTGATTTTAACATGCAAGGTAAAAAGAAAAATGACAGGAAAAAGTAGCGGATAACATATTTGAAGTGCCTCAGCAGGTGGATGACAGAACGGTGGTTGTGTGATGTAACAGGAGAAAGCATGCTTAAAGCCACCAGTAATAGGGAGACGTGGAAAGCCATGATCGTCTAGGTCCTGAAAGAACAAGGCAGATAGAGGAAGAAGAATATAATTGAATAAAATATCATTAGGCTTTAATATTTTAAAATAAATTGATAAACAGAAACACCCTGTTTAAAAATAAAAAGAATTTAAAAAATGTGGCAATTGTTTTAATGTCAGACAGACATATTATCCCTTTTTGACTCAAACCTACTACAATTTGGTTTCTCTAATCAAACTTATTTCCGTAAGACAAATATAATTTCTCTCAGATCGAAACAGTTTTTCTCCATTGGATAATCAGTCAGCAAAATGCCATCCATAATACACGTTTGAGAGATCATGTCTAGAAAACTGACTGGGAAGAATATTTTCGAAGTAGATTGCCATTAATTTCTGCAGTAAACTGGTTAACAACCAAGGCTATGGAACTTTATATTTAATCTATATTTCGTGAGAGAAGAAACAGATTAACACATTTCTCAAGGATATTTGCGCATAAATGAATGCAATGAATTCAACTGGAATCCGAACTAAGATCTCCGATTTCTTGTTCCGAGCCGATATCCACTGCATTAAAAGGCACATCCGGCCATTATGATGATACGCAACTGTAAACCGACATTAACGCGCGTGGCCTTCAGCTGAATAGATGTTGTATGATTTCGGGATGCAATTTTACACGATAGAAATTTTAACTAATTGTATCCTGACACACCTCTGTGTCAGCTGCCGACGGATCTTTCTGAAGTTTTGAATGGCTTCTACATTACCTTTTGAAAAGGGATATAGTTTCTCGCTGCCTTATTTAACGAGAACATTCTTCTCAAACAGAACGGTAGCTAGGCTATATTTCTTCCATTTTCAAATGATGACTGTAAACATACTGATGGGAATCTTGACCTCAGTGGAGGTTTGTGATATAACATTCTACGATTATTGCGGTCAGTTATTACCTCAGAAAATTTTGAAGATAGAGAGTTTGCTTTAAAATTTCATTAAAAATATATTTTTACGCCTTCAGCGATCGTTCAAAATAAGCTTTGACATTTTAATTTAGAGCTCATGATGCATTGTACACTTTGTTCATTTCAAAATTCCTAGTTTGACTAGAAATAATTACAATTGTATTTTTGTCTGATTGGTAGTTCAGAAAAATGGGCTCAATATAGCTGTGTGTAACTTTCATTTTAATTCATCTAAATTTTTAAAGGCAAATTGTTCGCTTTTGCAACTTTGGCACCATTTCTTCGTTTATATGTAATGTATCTTGAGGATTTTGGTGATTATAGCTCTCTACAATGTTGTTCTTGTAAATGTTACTAAAGTTTATTTTTGCATTATTTCTTCTAGCTCTTGTTTAGCTATCCATTTATTTATTCTCGCAAAGAAGGCTATTTTCCTCTGCTTACCTTGCGTTTTTAGCAGGATAGCAAGTTCTTTCGCGAAATAACAATTTGGAGAGTAAATATTTACGAGCCCCTGGAAAATTTATCTCACAATCAATATTGGCAAAATTAATGTGAGTATTAGAAAACAATAAATGTACAACGAACGTCAATGTATGTATTTAAAAAATGAATTACACGTGACGAAAGGAAAAATATGAAACTACATATATTAAGAAGGTTCTTTGTGTGTGTGTGTGTGTGTGTGTGTGTGTGTGTTTCTGTGTGTGTGTGTGTCTGTCTGTTTCTGTGTGTGTGTGTATGTGTGTGTGTTTGGATATGTGTGTGCGGGTGTGTGTGCGCGTGTGTAAAAAGTCATGAATACTTTGATCATCTGTAAATGAGGCTAGTGAGTAAAATGCACAACATTTTTATAGGCCCAAGTTGCGTTCCCTAGAGACGCATTTTTACAGTCAAGTTGGATAGACCACAGGACACTCTCTATGGTTTATGTATCTTTTCACGTAGACTCACAAGATACCGAGAACAATTTTAAATTTGTTTGGTTGTTTTACAATGCTCCACTGTGAATTATAATTTCTTTGGATTCCCTGTTGTATTTTGCTTCACGTACACCATCTTGGCGAAACAGAAAAATATTGAGAAAAGCTTTGATTTGTAAATTTGTTGTGTTTAGTGAAATTGATAACCACGTGAAACTGAGACTGAAGATATATGCTATTATTCTTAACTTTTTTTAACTGTTGCTATCACATTGTATCATAAAACGTATCTGTCGATGTCTTAGTCGTTTATTTTACATCACCTGAGAGCGACTTTATTTTTCTTGTAAATTGGAGAGTGAAATGACTTAAACTGTGTTTGAGTGGTGTTTTCTTGTGTGCTCAGCTTAGGTTCGTTTGTGAATTTTGGGTAGATTTCTTGAAGAAAATAATCTGTGTTTTATGTGCTTAAACCATATCACATGAAAAGAGCTATAAACAATCTAGTCCTAAATAAGACGAAAATTATATAAAAAGTATTAATCATATTCAATTATATTTTTTATATTACCACAAAAAATAGCTACTATTCTCTTTACACATCCTAGTACCGTTCGTGTTGGTTGGCACTGAGGGTAATTGTATTGTTATACTGAGAATATATTGATTTTTATTGCCAAGAATGGCGTACTTAATGGATACTGGGTGAATAATTTCTTTAATAGCTACTTCCTCAACTTCATTGGAATTTGTCTTTCATATGGATGTCTAACACCAGAATGCACGTATTCTACGTCAGGTAAACGAGATTAACATCCTGAAGTAATAATATTCTCAAATGGACATATACCAATTTAATCTAGTTATTCCATATGATATTGTAATGTTTGTATTTCAGATATGCTGTGGGAAATTATATTAAGTCTGTCTTGTTCGGTAAACATGAACATTTTTGGTCACTTGAATGTGCAGAGACATAAAAGACTCTGTATTAAATTAATCTAAACGGTAGATTATGTCATGCCAGAAAATTAATTTAAGTATTAGATCATGTTTTGGCTAACATAATGGCTAAGTGATACAAATTTATGAATTAGTCCATAGCTTGGGGGAGTAGAGGTTGATTAATATCTTTCACAAGTATATTTACAAGTAAGTGAATATAATAAACACAATCAAATAAGATAAATCATAATCTTATCTAATTTAATATAATTACGATTTAATGTATGGAGAACTAAAAATGAAAGTGTATTGAACTGCTATTTAGATTCACTCACTTTTAAAGAAGAGCCTTGTAACAACAAACATTTAATATATCAAAATTATAAATTTAGGACGGCTTTAAATTTTCTAGATGCTAGATAACTTAAAGCCGTTCTTAATACTATATATTTTCCATTTTTCTCTTCTTAGCCTTGTTATTATTCCTTATGCCATGTCCCCTCAGGATGTGTCGTTATTATGGTCCTTAACAATATTCCGTCTTTTTCATTGGCATCAGTATTTTTATCACTCCCAATCCAAAATTCTGTCAGTCATGTTCAGTCAACCATTTTATACAAGCTTCGTTTTTCATCGTATTTCTGTTTCAGTAAAAACCAAATTCATACTAATATGACAGATATATCGATGCTTTCGCTAAGATCTGGCAATGCGTCTGTTTAATGAGATAATTGTTTCATAACTAATCAACAGTTTTCAACTCATACAAAGTTAATAAAATTCTGCTATTTTATAGATAATTGTGCACTCAATACGTGAAGTTACCTTATCAGTGATAGTGTATAAAGAGTTACATTTATGATAATATTTCATTATTCAGATTATTCATTTTATCAACTCTGAACATCTTTTGCATGAAAATTCTTTGGTGATGTTTGTTAATGAGGAAACATGAAAAACAGACCTCTTTTGCTTTGACAGAGATCACTTTATCTACGACAATAGATGGTCAATAATATAATATCATTTATATATACAAAAATAAACACACACACACACACACACACACACACACACACACACACACACACACACACATATATATATATATATATATATAAAGAATTAATGCTGACAAGATACAAGATCATAACGGTGTCCTCACAAAAGTTTGTAGTCGGCATCAACCAGCTCAGTTATGTGGCAAACTTCTCTGAATTATTCATATTAAAAAGCTATATCCACACAGATAAAAGCGCTTTACTATGAAAGAAAACCTGCTTGACAAAATATCTTGTCTCAGTAAATCCACAGCAGAAAAAATCAACAATCTTGAAAAAAAACATTGCAAATCAACACTTAAATATATATATATATATATATATATATATATATATATATATATGAATATATTTATAATTATGCACATATATTTATAAATTCTAATAATAAATAATAATTATTTACTACTACTAATATATATATATATATATATATTAGTAAGAAATACATGTATATATATATATAAAAATATTATGAAATATATATATATATATATTAATAAGTAATACACACATACATATATATATATGTATATATGTTAGGAAAAAATAATATATATATATATGTATATATGCTACGAAAAAATAATATATATACATATATATATATATATATACAAACACGCAAACACACACACACACACACACACATATATATATATATATATATTTCATTTTTCTCGTTTGATTTGACTCTGATAAACAGTCAATTGTCAAAATTCAAACATCAATTGAAAACTTGTTGCTGTAATTATAAAGAAATGGACAGTAAGTTCCTGAAAAAATATCTTCAATTATGCTCCGATCACTATTTTATATGAGCGCTGTTTTCCATGTGCACATAAATTAGACTCATCCATGTGTAAAGTAGGTAAAAATAATAAATATACTATTAATAAAAACAAAAAAGAAAAAGCCAATACACAAAAACATCAACAATAAACACTGCCATAATTTGCTGGCCGTGTATAAATAATAAAACCTTTCCTAAACTATAGATAGATACAAATAAAATCATACAGCCAAATAAAAGTGTAAAACAAAATTCAACTTAAACAATGGCTAAAATTCAATCCGAAAGCGCATGGATATAGAAAACGTTTGGACAAAACCTATATAATTTGAGCACAGAAAAATACTAAACTTATAGATTCAGATGAAAAATTAAAACAAAGGAACTCCAGTGACTTTACAGTTGTTTAAACTTGTGCAAAACAATGATATACATATGTGTACCTGACAGAGTATAAACACACACGCACATACACAAACACACACATATATTTTCGGTCTCACACCCTGATTGAGCGCTCTGGAAAAATGTTAGACTTTGAAAAACAGTAGCTACTATGCCGTGTATGCATCGCTCATTCAGTAAAATGGATTGAAGCACACTGGCTGTTGGGCGCGTGTGGTGATAATATATGCGCTGAAATGTCTGCCTTCTTCCACCCATAGTCCAGAGGTAGAATCACCGACTGACGCCAATTCTGTTGGGTTTCAATCCTGGATTAAAAGGCAATCGGAGTCTGACCGGAGTCTGATATATATATAGTTACTCAGTTACGTAGTTAGAGTTATATATGACAGGATATGTTAGGCAAAATGGTAATGCCTTATTACAGAAAAGAGAAAGAAAAACCAAATTGATTTCAGCATTAGAGAATACCAGAAATGTGTACATCTTCCAGCTTTGCGGAAAAATTTATTTTTTCGGCAAACACCAAATCAAGCAAAACGATGAAATTGATTCTAACCTATCCTATATATATATACACAACTGGCTACAGTTGTGTGTGGTCTCTCTACCCGGGCTGACAATAGTAGACAAACATAAAAAATAGTCTTATTAAAAAAACAAAATATATATCTATGTGTTAATAGTCGTTCATTACAGAATATAATATTAAACATACATAAATATGAAAGAAAAGGCGAATTAAGAGGAGAGAAAAGAGAAAAAAATACATTCAAATCTATTTACAATGAGAAAAAGAAAAAAAGTGAATTCTAACGGCAATTTAGACTGGCATGACAAGATATTATCGTCTTAGTTAAGAAAAGTAGATGAAAAAAACAAACAAGAATAAGGTTCACAGCTGGCGAACTCATTTCCTTATACTTGCTTCCCGTATAGTTACAATCTCTAAAAATTTAATTGCAATGTCAATTGCAATCTTCTATTTTCTTGACTACACATTTTCATTTATTTTGTTCGACATATTATGTAACTCTTTTTCCACTTTCATCTCTAGTGCTTCAGTGGATGTTTGGGGTGAAACCACTATTAGAATATATATATATATATATATATATATATATATATATATATATATATATATATATATATATTCAGAAATTATAACATGGGTATGTTACAATATCACTACGGAAGTAGCTATTTTATTTCGACACTTCAAGTGTCTTATCAAGTGATGTGGTTATTTTAAAGTGAATAGTTTTGAATGGTGTTATATATATTGATTGATTGATTCATTCATTCATTGATTGTTTAATTACTTTTGGGGGGCAAATTTGTATTAAAAATGTTCAATACAATTATATTGTAGAAGTTTTGAATATTCTTTATTTGTAAGCAAATTATTACGTGACCTTGGGTTCTAAGATGTGGTGTCTTCAATCGATTTTCATAACTGATATAATAACAATAACCTAGCTTGATTGCGTTTCTATTTAAAATTTTGTTTAGTTACACTCGTAATTTAGAAAGTTTTATAACAAACAAAACGCCAGAAATTTAGATGGCATTGTTCAAAACGAGATCACTAATAATGAATGCAACTGCAGGGACAAAAATAAATACCCACTTCAAGGACTTTGTAATACAAAAGAAATCATTTACAAGGCAGAAGTACGAGAATTAAATGGACAAAATAAAATATATTTGCATCAGACAAAGGCACCTTTAATACCAGGTGTTTCAAACACAAGTACACATTCATAATAGAAAACTTAATAAACTGTACAAAATTTGCTAGCCACGTGTGGAAATTGAAATCAGAAAATGGAAAAGACCCAGCCATAACGTGGAGTATAGTGAAGACAGCCAAACCTTGCAAAGGTGGCAAAATGTGTAGACTGTGCCAGAAAGAAAAGTTAGCGATTATGCTATTCCCAAACAAAAATGAACTATTGATTTAAAAAACAGAATTTATGACTAAGTTTAATCAAACTAAAAATATCTATTAGATTGATAAAACCATGAATGAAAACGTTATGATTTGTTGTAATTTTAAAAATTGCGCGTCCCCAAATTCTCTGCCACGTGCCCGTCCATAAAACACCGTTATTTAAGCGTTCTAAAAAACGGTAAACGGTAAAATCAGTTAATGCATGTGGCCTGAAGACACCACATATTGCCATGCAAATATACGTCGCGTAATAACTCGTTTATATATATATATAAAACAGAATATATATATATATATATATATATATATATATATATATATATATATATATATAACGGAATAATATAAATATATATATATACATATGAGAGCAAAATATATGTTTATTTATTTATATATAACAAAAAATAGAAAATTCACACAGACATTTATACACACATATACATTATATATATATATATATATATATATATATATATATATATATGCATATTTCCTATTACGTTAGAACATCTGAAATACTACAACAAATTATTACACTATGTTTGAACATTAAAAAAGCAATGTCTCATCCCATAGTTAACTAGGAGTGTAATAAAATTTTTATTTAATTTTTTTTATTTTATGAAAAACACTTCCCTTTTTTAAAAAAAATAAGGAATTTAATACAAGATAGAAAAGAGAAAGAAAGAATGAAGAAAAGAGAAAAACAAAACATGAGAAATAAAGAAAATGAAAAAAGAGAAAAAGGAA
This sequence comes from Ascarosepion bandense, assembly GCA_037127315.1. Classification (NCBI taxonomy): domain Eukaryota; kingdom Metazoa; phylum Mollusca; class Cephalopoda; order Sepiida; family Sepiidae; genus Ascarosepion; species Ascarosepion bandense. The sequence continues at coordinate 176,280 of JBBBDQ010029592.1, read as the reverse complement.
ACATACAGAAGAAAGAAAAAAGTGAACAGAAAAAGAAGTGAGAAAATGATGAGAATTGAAAACCCAATGAATAAAGAATATATTTCAAAATAATAACGGAAATTCGTTGCAGACAGATATGAACAGATCGTTAGAATGTTTCAGCCCAAATATTTAGCATTTTTTTAAAGAGGATGAAATGCCATGCACAAATAGAAATATTATTCAAAAATGTAAAATAAAAGATATTTAAAGAAGCAATACTAATATGTAAATTTATTCGACATAATATTTTAAATTAGAAGAAAAATAGAAGAAACTAAAATTTAAAAAACAATATAAAAGTATAATAAGCAAATGCACGGCTACGCATACTATTGCTAATTATTGATTACAATAAGATACCTAAATATCACAAATTGTAATAAAAATACAGATAAAAAACACAAGACCAAAGATTATATAATTAGTCGAATTTAGCAAGATTGTTGTATTAATACTATAAAATGTTTACAATAGCTGTATTTACATCCCCTATAGTTTGTAATATTAGCAGAGTGTAAGGTTAATTCTTTAATATATTTGAATTAACTGTAGTTTCATGTACTTGAAATGGTAGCATATTCATTTTAAGTAATTTATAATTTCTATTTTCTCTAGCAGACAGTGAAAACATGATTCGTTCACTGATGTAGAGATTCTAGCTCATTTGAAATTTTTTAATTTAACTTGAAGTGTTTTATTCCATCTTTTAATTTTTCAGAAAATATTTAGAAAGTGTGGTCATATTCTATTTCTCCATATTAGTAAAAGATGAGAGCTGATGGCAAAAAAGCTTCTCAAAAATATAATGCCCCTTATTTTACATGTGTTTAACCACATCTCTTGTCTGTATGTGGTCTAATCAGCTAAAAATCCAAGTGGTACTAAAAATTATATTGGGAATAAAATGAAACATTTGACAAGATCTGCCTGATAGTATAATTGTCCTTTCAATATCAGAAGAAAATGTACAACTTTGTAGTAATTCTAACGTAATAATTAATAATAAATATTCATTGGACTATTTTTCAATTAAACACTGTTTTACTTAATATTGTTAACGTTGAAATTTAATTCTTCGTTCTTCTTCATTTGTATATATATATATATATATATATATATATATATATATATATATAAACATATAAATATATGTATATATATATGTGTGTGTGTGCGCGTGCGTGTGTGTGTGTGTTATAGTCATTCATATACAAGCATATTTTGCTGTATCGCAGCTCATCAGTTTGGCTAGAATAGGATTCCTCCGTTATTATATTATAGATGGGTAACTACAAAGCGAGATAAATTTATATGTAAATCGAAAATGGGAAAAAGGAGAAACGTTTCTATAGACAATGATAGTATGAAACAATGTGCACTAAAATAATTGTATCTGTTAACCGATACGTTTCTTTTCACATAGTCGAACTCAAACGTAATCGACACTAGTATTTCATATTTTCTAATTAAATTAGTGTCTGAAATAATGAGAGATAAGCAAAAAAATGTTATAAGTTAAAGGCATGATTAACTTACTTGGTGGTGCATTTACTGAATTGTAAAAAAACATAAGGCCTAGGAACTCAAATCTGGTTCATTATATAGAAATATGATACACAATACAACCACACGAATGAAGATATACAATAACACACACACGATCACGCACGCACACACACAGACATATATATATATATATATATATATATATATATATATAGTGAGTTTCTATGACATCAGCTTAACAATGTAAATGTCGGGTTTTGATTCCTGGTAGTTGATGCGCACTGCTAAAGAGCCCCACATACAGGACGAAACGGCCGTCTAGTGTTCTCTGCATTCTGTTGATATCGAATATAAAGCTAGATGATTTACTTAATAATTGTTCAAATCCTCCTACTACTTGAATTATATATATATATATATATCATTTTACCCCCAAAATGCAGCACTGCTACTGGTGGGCAACGAATCACATGAAAGCAGAATGACGATGAAGAGAAACAAGTTACAGGTTAAGGAGAAATATAGCTAGAGTGATACGAAAAGAGCTGCATGAACATAGAGGTGAAAGGGAGAAGAACAAGATACATAGGCTGTCCAAGAGATAATAGATCGCAAATGACATTGTATTTAAATTCTTTGATATTGTAGCTGCCAGGGAAGCAAGTATCCGGAAGGGAATTTCACAGTCGTGAAGTGCGAGTGTGAGGGTTCCCCAGATGTACTGTAATACTGCACATATTGCTAGGTTAAAAGGATAATACACGCTACCTTAGGACACTACAAACACATTAAATGCTTAGAATGTTCACCGTTATTTTCCCGATATTTATTAATACGGTGAACTAGCTAAAGAGTGTGACAAGAAAGGTCTACAAATAAACTGCATGAAAACATGAATTCATGGTAAGCAGCCAGAAAAGCAGCCCAAAATGTCAAATACAGGTGGGGTATACTAAAATGAAGCCGGTAAAATATTTAAATATCTGGGAAGAGTTTCAACAGAAGAGAGAAAATGTGACAGAGATTCGAAGGCGAGGTGGCATGGAAAAGGATGCGTTCATGAAGCTGAGTAGAGTATTAAGAGACAGGAAAATTTGGCTAGAAACAAGGAAAGAGTACTGGATTGCTATGTGATGTCCGTTCTTCAATAGGGAACTGAATGCTGGACAATATCATCAAACATAAGGGAAAGACTTGAAGCAACTGAAATGTGGATCTACAGAAAAACGTTGCGGATATCATGGACCAAGAACGTGAGATACGTAGATGTCTTGGAAAGGATGGAAACGAAAATAAAATTAATACTGGGCATCAGGAAAAGACAACTAAAGTTCCTGGGATATGCAATGAGGAAGGATAGCTTAGAGAACCTGATACTAACAGGCCAGATAGAGGGAAAAATAGACAGGGGAAGGCAGCGAATAACATATCTGAAGGGCCTGAGTAGGTGGATGTAAGAACGGCGTGCTAAGAGCCACCAGGGATAGGGAAATGTGGAAAGCCATCATCGCCTTCGTCCTGAAAAGACAAGGTACATAGAAGAAGAAGTGCTTGGACAATGTTTGTCAAAGAGTTCAATAGGTTTGCTGCACATACATTAAAAATATATTCTCTAAGAGCCGTCAATGTCATGTCATCTGCCGAAAAATATCATTATTTCATTAAACAGCTTTTTCCAAATTGATAAAACTAAATCTATTTCGCTTCCTAAGGTATGTATTTTTTTGGCTGACTCTGTATTTGCATTTTGCTTCATGTGTAAAGCCAAACAATGTATATTTAAACGATTTCAACATTGGCAAATCGTTGGCACCAGAAGAGGATATCTGAATATTTAGAAAAATAAGTTAACTGTAATTTTCTCGCACAACCAGCTCTGTGTTTTGCGCTCCCCATCCTGCCTGACACCTTGTGTTAGTCTATCGGTAATTACTCAAGAACGGACGCTGCATCTCAAACGACAAGCAACAATTTTGTTTTGTTTTCAACACTGAAATGTAGTTGAGGAAATATAACTAGCAGAATACTTTTTTTAGATTAAGCGGGAGGAAAAGTTAATATTGTGTGCATGAAAAGGATGTAAACATATTGTCCAGAGTCTTGTCATCACCAATTGCTGTTTAAATGGGGTGAAGCAAGAAGACGTCGAAGAATATCGGAATTGCGAGTTGTTTTTCCCCGCTATTTTCATGGTTTCTGCTGTTTCTACTACTTATTCTAGAACACTGACTGATTTCCATGCTAATGGAATCCAAACACCACAAAAGTGAATTCATCATGCGCATTATTCATCAATCATTTTTATAATGCACATTGAAATATGTATTTTAAGTTAAACTTCTGACCGTATTCCGATTGTATCTTATTCGATTTAAGTTATTCATTTCTCACTCGCTGAACCGCCACCATCAGATACCGTAAATATACATCACAAATATATATATATATATATATATATATATATATATATATACTATTATTATTATTATTATTATTATTATTATATATAATCATTCGCATACGGGTTTTGCTTCGTTATCACAACCCATCAGATTAACTGTTTGCTTCTAGCCTGGATCATAAGCCGACTGATTTTTCACAAGACAGAGATCATTATATATATATATATATATATATATATATATATATATAGAGAGAGAGAGAGAGAGACATAGACAGAGACAGAGAGACAGAGACAGCGACAGACAGAAAGTGACAGAGAGAGAGAGAAAGAGAAATTTTACAGTGTTATACATAAGCCAGTCACCGAAAGAACTCAATTCATTACGTAATACATATATGTGGATATATATATATATATATATATATATATATATATATATATATATATATATATACGCATGGTTGGAAAAATTGCTGCTTAGCATCTACGTAGCGCTCATTCAGTAATGACTTGGAACAATTAATACTGGCGCATGTATACATAATATATCACATGTTAAAAGCGTGCCTCTTTCTTCCGAGCGCATATAGCTCAAACGTGGAATCGCCGACTGACGCTAATTCGGTCAGGTTTCAATAAAAAATTAAAGCAATCGGATGTCTAACCTTGCTGATAAGCTGTGATACAGCGAAACAGATCTGTCTGCGGATGACTAATATATATATATATATATATATATATATATCCCATGGCCCAAGGGTAAAGTCGCCGACTGACGCCAATTTGGTCGGCTTTCGAGGCTGGGTTAGGGAGCAATCGGAGTCTAACCGTACTGATGAGGTGTGATACAGCAAAACAGATCTGTCTGCGGATGACAATATATATATATATATATATATATATATATATATATATTCCTCATCTACGTATTGTCGGTTTCGCTGTATCACAGCATATCAGTGTTGGTATACATCCACTTGCTTTCATATATATAAATTAACAATAGTGACTCTTGGGATTCGGTATCTTTTATTCTCAGAAAGTGCAATGCGGACTGCTGGTATATATATATATATATTATAGGTGTGCATGTAATCGTTTGCTAGCGCATATTTCGTTCAATACTACGGAAACTTATTCATTTTGAACGCTATTTCTATTTGTCCTCCGATGTTCTGATGGCCAAGTGTGTTCAGTGGTTTCTATGTTTTTCTTTACTTTTTTACCTGAGAGTTGAATCCATGGAAACATTCTGAAAACAGTGAATTTCAATAGTAACATAAAGAGTGCGTAGAAGCAGTTGTCGTATATGGTAGGCAAAACCGAATAGATTCCCTTCAGATAAAAAGAAAATTTTTTATCAGCAAAGTTGTAGATCTACTATAGAACGCTGGAAATATGACGAAAGGAAAACATGACGAAGGTAAAAATTGATAGTACCACATATATATTAAAAGATTTATTCGTTGTTCACGAGAGTCTTCGAAACTTTTACACATATATGCATGAATAAAATGCAAAATATACATGACGATTTATCAAAAGCATTAAAAAAAGAAATACATAAATTAAACCAGAATTTTGTTCCAAAAAGCAATATAATTTTCAAAATAAAAATTGACATACTACATACTCAGAAGAAAAACATTTTAGAGTGTAACTATCATATCTTGTCAAAATATCAATCTGTTTCCCCTTATTAAAAATATATCCGCTTTATATATATATATATATATATATATATTAAGCGCTCACGGTGTGGAATGTGGGAAATATCAAGCTCAAAAATTATAAACAGGTCTTTACATATCATAAGAAAAGACCAACTCATTATAAAACAAATTAAACCCACACTCATTCACGCACTCTAAAAGTAAATTAACTCGACGATAAACAATAAAAAAGTAAATCAACATCCTGCGAATAATACATGAAAACAAAAGCAATGAAAAAATTAATTTGGTTTAAAACCACTCACCTACGGAATATTAAATTACATCAACCACCATTGAATAAAAATAAAACTGGCGCACAGGGGCAAATGAAAAAATAAGCCCTGATGTTTTAAGACACAATAATGCTGACATCACGAAATTTCCAAATTTGCATTAAAATTCACAATTAAGCAACAATCTTTTCTACATTAATTTTATTAACACTCACGATCTCAGAAAGATTTCGGTAAAGCCCTTGGATGCGAAAAAAATTTTAACAATAAAACACTGCAAAAACAAATATATATATATATATATATATATATATATATATATATATATATATATATATATACACATACATATGTGTGTGTGTGTGTTTGCCCATGAGAACATATTAGAATACAAACCCCAACCAAGCAGAAAAAATTAAACAATAATAGAAACATTATCTGAATCAACCCACCATTTAACTTAGATGCAAAAACTAAAATAGGACAATTTTGTTTTAAATAACCGATAAACACTTTCCAAAAAGCTCAGAATTAAACAAATTTTTTAATAGAAATTCATAGAGACTGAAGTATGAGTGTACTAGTAATTTTGAAATTTACATAAAAAAGTGCAAAACGCTAGAAACAACAGACAAAATAACTGCTATAACAAGGAATGTAACTGTAGAGACAAAAATAAATGTCTACTTAATCGATTTTGTAAAACAAAAGAGATTATTTACAAATCTCGTGTACATGACATAAACAGACAAAGCAAAACATATTTAAGTTCTACCAACGACATTTTTAAAGTCAGATGGAATAAATATATGTCTACATTTAAACGAAAACCTCCCAAAATTACAAAATTGGCTAGAAACATGTCGAAATTAAAAATAAATTTTGGAAAAATTCGATATAACTCGGAGTATAATAAAAATTGCCAAAACTTACATGGTGATAAAATATGCAGATTATGCTAGGATGAAAAATTAGCTGTGATGTTTTCCCCCCCAAAAGTGAATTTCCAAATAAAAGAACAGAATACCATTAAATACTTACGAGTATCACACAATCATGAATGAAAGTGTTCCAAGACCTAATCAATTTTCATGACAGAATGTCTGATTCATAAGTGTTTAGTCATTCAGTAGAACTCATATAGGCATTTATTCATGCAATAGTTAGTTATTGGTGAAATAATAAGTGATGTATTCCTTGTTTCTAGATAATTTTCTGGTGTTAGTATGATATCGTATTGATGGCAGTAATGATTAGCTATCAATAAAATCTGTTAGTTTTTATCACATTATAAATGTCTGCTACCAAACACAATAATTATACCACCAGAAAATTGCTTCTGAAAAATGACTCCACTCATCTGTATCCTGCAAATATCAAAATGACACTACTTTCAACAGGAAACGTGCAGATTTATGTTGAACAATTCCTGGAAACATTTCTCAATAGGAATAGACTTTCGATACTAGATACTCATCATATGTGCATGAGCTAATAATTTACTGTGATCTGAGAAAATTAAGTTGATTTCAATTGTAGTTAAACCTGAATGAAATAATTCAAAATACCTCAACTCAATAGGCATTTTACATATATTCACACACACACACACACACACACACACACACACACACACACACACACACACACACACACACACACACACACATACATACATTCAAAGCAAATCAAATATTTTCTTCTTGTTTCTAATAGTGTTTCAGGATTATTTCATTAAGTTGTAATGTATGAAGACACAATACATAATGGTTACTGTTCAATGTGAATATTGACAAAAACGTACGTGATATTCTCCTTCACATATTATTAGACTAGACATTTTTTATTTCCAATACTTTCTCCACTCATAATTATTAAACTATGTTTATTTAATTAATAACATTTTTGTCTGTTACAAACAAAAAAGTGGCCAATATAATAACATTTAACATAAATAAAACTGTCGGATGAAAAAAAAAAATAAAGTCATTCTTCATGTATTCGTTATACACATATACAGATGTAGTGACACACATACACGCATACACACATATAAATATAAATGTATCTTAGCAACAGTGACTCATCCTTGCGACTCAGTTTGTTCCCTTTTTATCAGATGTAATTCGTAATATGCGGACTGCTGATATATATATATATATATATATATATATATATATATATATATTTGTGTGTGTGTGTGTGTTGTGTGTGCCTGTGTGTATATTTTCATATGTTCATGTGTGTGCATGTAAGTGCGGGCTGTAATCTTTTGTTAGTGCGTGTTTCTTTCAAAACTAGGGAAACGTAATGTTTTTTTCGCTATTTGTTCTGGTTTCCTTTTTTCCTTCGATGTTTTGATGGCCAAGTGTGTTCAGCAGTGTTTATTTTTTTATTTTTTGTTTTTGTACGTGACAGTTAAATCTATGGAAACATTCTGAAAACAGAGAACTTCATTAGAAACAAAAGGAGTGCGTAGATGCTGTTCTCGTATATGTTAGCCAAAACCGAATAGTTTTCTTTCAGATGAAAAGAAAATTTGCATCAGCAGAAATGTTGATCTATTGAAGAACACTGGGAATACGACGGACGGAAAATATGACCAACGTGGAAATTGAAAGCACAACCGTTATTATGAAAAGATATATTCGTTGTTCATTTGATTCACAGAAACATGCACTGATATATGAATGCATATAATTCAAAATATAGATAACGATTTATCAAAAGCATTAGTAATACAGAGAAATAAACTGGACAAGAAATTCGTTCATAAATATGCTACACTTTTCAAAATATGTATTAACATACTCAAATGGAAAACATTTTAGAATGTAGCTAAATCAGTTAACCGTTATTTAAAATATACCTGTTTCCAAGCCAACATACATGACTATTTTTATTTATTTATAATAAACTATTTTCAATATATATATATATATATATATATATATATATATATAACTAATTTCTAATTTATCTATCTATCTATCTATCTATATATATATATATATATATATATATATGTATAATTTGGAAATGAGTTATTTCCTCTCTACAACTTAAGTTTCAACATTTCGGTGTCTTCAGGCGGTTTATAATAATTGATTTTTGAACGTTTTCAAAACGTACAACGGGGATTTTTACGAACGCTCGTCTGGAATTTTCAAGCAACCGAATATTTTATAAATTCGGGTAGAGTTATGGATTTTAAAACACATTAATCTAGGATTGCATGATCCCAATATGTATATATATATATATGATTACATGTAGACTTTACTTGTGATCATTCAGTCAGTAATTTGTTTTTGTTCTGGAAACGACAAAATTGCACAATTTTCTTCATCGCCATCTCTGCACGCATCACCATCGTTGTTAGATTCTTTTCTATACTTCATGTTTTATTCGTGTTTTTTCCATTTTACTGTTTTAATATCCTCACGTGTTGAGCCAGTTTCATACATTTTTTAAAGTTGTTTCGTTTAAATATAGATTTAGGATTATTCCATAAAATAATGTTTCGATTTCCAGTATTATTTTTTGTTTGTTTGTTTGAATGAAGTTTGTATTCAAATTTTGTCTTGTTGGTCAGATTCATTTAGGGCTATTTTATGATATTTTATTTTTCATCCAATTTTTTGATGGAAGAAATTTATTTATAGTCTATGTTCTGTTCCCTTAAGACTTTGTTTGTTTATGCTTGTCCGATTTTAAGATCTAATATTTGCGTACTTTAAAGTTGTTTTCACTTTCACTTTCATCTGTTTTTGTCGCACTTAATGTTTTTCGTCTTCGTATATCTTTCAAACCAATCTCCGCTATCCATTGGCATCCAAGTGTTTTACCGAAATCTTTTTGAGATTGTGAGTGTTAATAATATTAATGTAGGAAAGATTCTCCCTTAATTGTGAATTTTAATGCAAATTTCGAAATTTCGTGATGTCACCATTATTGTGTCTTAAAACATCAGGGCTTATTTTATGGTGTCAAATATAACTCGCGCTTCATTCTTTTGTGTTCCTTTCTCTCTATCCGTCCCGTGAATATATGATTTTCTAAACCCTCATTCCTCATTACGTCTTCGCATGAACCTTAGCTCCCTGTTCCTGAGTTTTCTTCTCTTTGCATCCTCTCCGTCACCTCGGTCCATGGTATCCTTCTGTAGACAAACATTTGTGTGGCTTCAAGCCTCTCTTTCATCCTTGAAGAGATCGTCCATTATTTGCTGCCTTACAGAGGAACAGATATCACATAGCAGTCGTGCACTCTTTTTTTTGTTTCCAATTAACTTTTCCTGTCTCTCAGTACACTGGTTAGCTTGTGAAATGTGTCTTTGTACAAAAATCGTTGTTTTAGATGTGATATATCCATATGTTTGCCTTGTGAAAAGTGGGCCATATATCAATGATAAATGCTAATCAAAACGTCATTAAGAATAAACATACAGGCACTAGTTATTTGCATACTTCTTTTTGTATACATTCAAGGTGTGGTTGTTCATAGCTCTCAACATTTTCCTATCCTGAATAGCTCTTAGTGAATTTTGCCTTTTCTTTATCGCTTCTGAACCATATTTATCAACCATTTACACGATATTGTAAGGTAGTTTATTAATTGCTTCTGCTGTCGCTCTTGCCTTTATGACGCCCTGTGATTGTCGATTGATTCTATAATCTCTTCTTTCATTATATGTCTTAGAAATTTCATGATTTGTGTCTGCCATATTTCTTTTCTTTTTCCTTAAAAATTCGTCGTTGTTCATATGTTTATTAAAACGAATTGTCATCATCCTTTTCTAGAACATTATTTCTGTTGCCTCAATTTTTTCGTCGACTTTTAGTGATATTACATAACAGTGATTTTTTCTTTGCCGCTATCGAAATCTTAGCTTTTGGATAGTCGCTTTTGCTGTAACAATCCATCTTTGAAGCTTTTTTTTTCATCCTCTGCTAACACACTTCCAAAATATATAAATTGTTATGCTTGCTTCATTTTGTTCTCAAGTATATGTAAATCGCTTGTTCAACCAATGTTTTTGCTGACAAACATAAAATGTTTCCTTGCAATTGCTGTTCCCGTCTTCCTTTTTGTTTTCTTTTATTGCCTTATATAGGAGTTCCTTTTGGTTGTTTCTGTGTATGCGATCGACACGTTTTTAATTTTGTTATTAATGGAGTCACCAATATTGAATACTATTAAGAATCACTTCACTCAAAACGTTAAACAAATCGGGTAAGACCCATTTTTGTTTTACAGGCTGTAATTTAGCTGGATTTGGACATGACCGACACCATAAGTAACACCTAACTTTCGATTTATAAACCAAGACAATGCATGAAGTGTCGCCTTTATTCTTTTGTGTAGCTAGGATTTTTTCCAGAATAGAGACTAGGGACCATTATATTGCAGATGAATCTGACAAATGAGGGTTTTATTAACACTGAAAATTGGTAGATAAATTAAATATATTTAATTCTAGTGAGCATTCAAGAAATCGTTAGAATACCCAAAACAATGAAAAGAGAAACGCTATTCGGATATAGGTCTGATATCCATCCATTAGGAAATATGGCTAAATTTCCACAATGATAATTTTCTCTCTCATATTTAGAAAATAAGTGTTAGGTGATCAAAAGGATAGAGAATACATTATATGTGTTTGTAAACTGCATTAATTTGATGCCCAAGGAAATATATAACACAACTTTATTGTCCAGTTGAAATTTTTTTCTCATCCATTATTCTCGAAAATAGGTTTATCTTGCAAGTATATCCTTTAAAAGAGTTGCTTCTGTTCAAGTCAGTGGTATTCGAATTGTCAGAATCCAGAAGATAAATTGGGTAATCATGATCACGTGATAAGGTCGAACATACACTAACAACTTGACTCGTCATGAAAATCTAGTGTCATTGCAAAAAAATAAAGTGTCCCTGTTGCATATAACCGAAGGCGGCATTTTTCGATATTGTTGACATGGTAAGCGAGAAGTCTTGTTTAATTTCTGAATACGAATAAGAAAACAGAAAAAAATTTTCTCGGTTAATGACAAAGAATGGCATAAAATATGTCGAAATAAATATATGAGCGGTCGTAATGTACTTTCATCGAATTGGATCTTATGCTAGACTAATCATAAAATACACGAATGTTTAGCAAATGAAGCTGTTCAAGAGGAACATGCTGGTCAAAAAGAGAATTGATACGCTGTCATCGATTCAGATGTTTCTTCAATTTCACATTGCTTGAACATAAACGACACATATATTATCCAAGAATCTTGCCTCGCTCCCACTATCAAAGAAGAGTTGTTGATTAGAGTGTTGACTTAATTTGTAACACTTGTAGTTTTATGAATTGAATGATAGTTTCATTTCCTACGGCTTAACAATACTGCACGTTATATAAAGCCAGAATATATTTTTAGATTTTAAGTACTCTTCCGGAAATAATATTACTTTAGTTATATAATGTTGAAGAATTAACCCATACCTGCAGTAAGATAAAGGCAAATTAATACTGTATTATATTTATTTTCGCGTGTGGGAGTAAAACGAAGCATATGAGAATTGGAAAACAGCTATCAAAATCCGAATTCTGAGCTGTTATTCATGATATTACAGGCACAAGCAAACTTACAGCACGTGATTATTCGAAGTAGGAACAAAGTTTTCTGAGTAAAATATCTGATAAGGATTGGCGATCTGTGAAAGCAGGTGGAAAACATGAGTACCGTCGTTAAATATATATATATATATATATATATATATATATATATATATATATATATATATATGCGATAAAAATCCAGGGAAAGTTTGGTAAAAAATCCGGTATAAGGTTACTAAATAATCCCGGAGGGTCCTAGTAGTATCGTTAAAATATTAAAACTGATCGAATAGAGAGCTTAATGTAAATTAATTTAACTTACAGAGCATATTAAAATGGCTATTTCTCTTCTAAGTTTTATCTGAATTTATATATAGTTACGAGGGTTAATCTATATTTTTTTATTTTACAGGTTTCCATATTAATGAAATTTATTTAATAAGATAGCTTCTAAAATGAATATCGTTTTGATATTTTTGGTTGTATGCATATAAACCTTTTTTTGTAGATGTAAAATTAGGCACAGTTTTGTAGGTATATACACATGGTGTGATGGGTAAACCGTCGCCATTTTATGTTAAACTTCTCTTATACTCCTAGTTTGATTTAGATATTGCCTCTGAAAAAAAGAACACTATGACACAATTCACACCTTCGGAAAAATGGAAACGTCATGTGGCACTGCTTGGCATTTACGCAGGAGTTTTAATTTCAGAAATTTGGGGTGTCAATTTGAACACAGTACTGAGAATTCGAAAACAGTTTTTTGAATATCACTCTGCTTGTTCTAATAAAAATACTTTCTGCATTAGTTGGGGAGATCCTCAAGCTCAACAAAGAGGTCTAGAATAAGTGTTTTGAAAGCAATGCTGCTCTGACTAAAGAGAGTCGCCTTTGAATATCCTTATATCTGGCAACAGGACTTTTTACAATGCCATGCAAGAATGTGATCACAGTCAAGACAATCAGCCAATTTATTCAACCAAATCATGCGTTACAATTGCCGTGATAACATCCAGACTGAAATCAACTTGATTTATATGGTTGGGGTTCAATTGTGTGAGTGAGAATTTACAGAACATTTCACTTCAATTTACTCGATCTACACAACTTGTTACATTTTTTTTTATTTTAAACACAATTTTAAATCGTTACATGAGCCATGTTTACTGTGATTACTGGAAAAACGCAAAATATTAAATACCGAAAATTAAACCTTTCAAAAAAGTAGCGAATTAACTACTATCTATCATCATCGTCTAATATGTACCGTAAAGTATAGTTAATTTATTTTCTAATATAGTATAACTAGATATCTTTATTGATTATCTATTCTAATATAATTTTATTGATTGTCTCATGCTCTGATAATTAATCTATTTCTGTTAACGGACAGATCATTTACTAAGACGATTATATATTTTTAACATACCATATACATTATTACACTTTCCCGTCTTTATTAATTTTCCCTATTTAAATGATAAATAAATTAAAGAAATCCTGCAACCTTTTTCCCTAATTCACCAAATAAATTTGTAGACATGCTAATGAACATATTTATACATCTAAAATTTCATTACGGACACTGGAAATGTTCTGGATTTTCAAGTGATTACAATTCTATACCCCAATTTAACCATATGATCTAATTGCTCCTATCCATCATAACCTGGCTTTCTATTGGTTAATTGGGACAAAACACTCCAAAATTCCAATTCCTTAATTGTCTGGATATGTTAGCAATTGTGTTGTTCTTAGGTTTCTATATATAATGGTTGCTAACAGTAAAAGAAAAATTCACTGCTTGAAGAGGTGCTAACAAGCTAAAAAAGAACCGACGTTGTGCTGCAGTAAACTGATTTTATTATCAATATATATATAATGGAAATATTTCATATATAATGCTTTACTAATTAACGTGCACTCTTAAAATAGTAAATCACTACAGTGTAACGCTAACCCATTAGTTTGCACTACTTATATATATATATTCGGTCATTTAGTGGTTTTCCCTGTTTTCTAACAGATGGCATAGCCAGAATTCTGTGCATACAACTGTGTTTTTCATAGCGACAAACATGTCTGATAGTGTAATTGCTGGCAATTTTATTTCACCATGTTATTCAAAATAAAACTGCAGATGAAGCACCCAGAATTCTTGTTGAACTGACGACCTCCATGATCTGTCAGAAACAACAAGCAAAGATTGGTTTAGAAATTTCAAAAATATTGATTTTAATTATAAAGATAAAAACGCTCCGGCTCATTGAAAAAGTTTAAACACGTAGATTTGGAGACATTACTTCATAAACACTTATGCTAGGTGCAAATTAAACTTGTATAATCATTAAAAGTTGAATACGCAACAGTTTCAAAACGTTTGAAAACATAAAGTATGATTCAAACACCGCTATCCACTTGCTCAAGCCCATCAAGTATGACTCGCTTTCCTTTCCTCTGTCATTCTCTCCCTCTATTCGTCTCGTGAGTATTAGATTCCCCAAGCCCTTCCACCTCATTACGTGTCCTAGAAACTTCAGCATTATTTTTCATATGTTAAGTATAAGCTTTCTATTTGTTTTACATTCTGTACAAAATCTTTTTTTGGCTCACAATTCCGGTCCGCGGTATACACATTAACCTTCTATAGGACTGCACTTTTCGAGTCTCTTGTTCATCTTTGAGGAGATTGTCTAGCCTTCGCTGCCATTTAATAGGATAGTTATGACTTATCCCCCGAATTTATTTTTCTTTGGTTATAACGAAATTTTTCTGCCTTTTAATAGTTAATCTAAATTTTTGAAAGGCATCATTGGCTATGCCAATTTGCCTTCGGATCTCAGTTTCGAACATTCCATCCTCTGTCAGAACACTTCCTAAGTGTTTAAATTTCTGCACCTGCTTGATTATTGTATCCCTGCTCCTTAGTTGACGTTTTGTGATGGTCGTTTTGCTGATGAGCATGTATCCATTTTTTGTACTTTATATGTAGTCTTTTCTTCTCCCTTTCTCCTAATACTTTCTGTAGGAGATCTTCTATTTTCCTTCTCTTGTCTGCTATCAGCATTGTGTGATCTACCTATCTTATATTGTTCAGAATGTGGCCGCTAATGATGAATGCTGGATGTCTTGTAGATCATATTAAGGCACATCGATTAGCTAAGTCACATGTCAAGGTCTGTTCGTGGAATTAATGAAATGACCGATAGAGTTATATTAATTATCATGTGTTTAAATTTAATATGATTGTTTTGTTAACATAAAGTTTACGTAATCTATTTTAAATTTTAACAGTTTCCCAGGATTTACGGCTGAATATCTTGACTTTAATTATTGTTCATCTGGTTACAGTAAAATATGTTGATGTGTTGTTGCATTATATTTTAGGTACTGGTGCCATGCTTCTTTTGTAAGAATAATCTCATTTGTTGTTCGGTTTAATAGCTGTAAAAAGTATTGTTGAGTAATGCTTGTTTTGAAATCACTAAGAAACATTATACTGCCTGAAGAATTTTGTCTATATAGTCTTTGTTTTTAACACTGTTATTTAATATGTATTATATTTTAGAAGACAAAAGTTCTTACTGGCATTTTTATTGTACGGGTATAATGTGGATTTTAGTTCGATACTAAATTCATAATATGTGATTTAATATTTTCATCGGTTTGTATGTAAATTTTAGTGCAGAGCAGTTTCGAAAATTGATTTTACATTTATAAATGTGTTCTTATTTTTTCAAAAACTAACATTTTATAAACATACCTTGTATTTATGATCTTATTTGGCATTGTTTCGAAAACTTGGTTTTCAACATGTGACATGTAAAATTTAAAGACAAGACTTAACTGATTTCCCATAAACACTTCATTCATTTGGATCTAAGTGTTATCATAATGATCGTAAATCGGTATGTTGTAGTAGAGGCGTGATATATCTTTCATAGAGTTACTGTTTGAATTTTGGGAGTATGGATTGACGGATGTTCAAAACTTCCATTCACAAATTATTGAAACGTTGGTAAGGAATCTACAGTCGTACATGTATGATTTATTGTTTTAAATATATGGAAGAATTGGTTTGTGGATGCCATGCTCCATTCTGTTTGGGCAATAGGTACTACGGACCTTTTTTACACTCCCTTAACACTAGCAAAAGGAAAAATTCAAGACATACTAGAAAAAATTTAGTAGCAGGCACAGCATATATATATTGTGGTTTAGTGGATATCGGCTCGAAGAGAGAAATCGGAGAGTGGAGTTCAAATTCGCGCAAGTACGCTCGAGAAAGCTATCAACACGTCGCACACGCTCTAGCTATGATTTAAATAGCTAGGCAGATTAGGTTCTATAGACTCGGTTGATTACATAACGCAATGACAACCTACTGCGCGAAAATCTATGATCAGACAGTCTTGTCTCATTCGAGACATGGTCGCCAATGCGTGTATCACGTATGTCACTAATATGACGAACCGTAACTTATCACAAGTTACATAAGACCAAGAACGTATCATACACTAACTATATACACCAATATTATACTCGCAAATTAGCCTAAGATAATGTGTAATCAAAACAATGTATCATACACAGAGACTTAAAATAAATCAACACACTTAATGATCTTAGGTGGAAATGAAATCTTCGTGATCAACATTTTGATTTGAAAGAACCCGTTTAAATCAGAATTATTTGAACTCTTGTGGATGATGTTGCCAATAGAGGAGATAGTATCAGAATAAAGATAATAAAGTTTTCCAGTTTATCTTTCAAGTCACCAAATAAAGTACATTAAACCTTAAGAGAAGAATATGTTTTGTATTAACATGCTACAGATTTTCTAAAGAAAGAATATTTCAATTATTATTAATCAACATTTTTATAAACATCTAAAAAATTTAGTAAGCTGCATAATTTTTCAAAGAAATTCTCCAAGTATCAGATTTTAATTTGCACAGGCTAAAAACATGGGAGTTCGAGATAATGGAGATTAGATTTAAACAACAACAACAAAAAAAGAAACTATTAAAATATTTGTGTTGCGCATATTCAATGTAGAATGTTCTGCATACAAAGATCTTCACGCTATTTAAACACGCTAAATTTACCTAGCAAGGAAAACAAATATAAACAGATTTTTCTTTGCCATTTTTTCTTTTTTTACAGTCTCATATGGCAAGTCCTTCGTTATCCAATCATTGCATGCTAAGAACTAATTTGATTATATAATTATATTGAAGATCATTTTTATCAGTTTGGATTGTATTTGTTCGTGATTTGAATGCCATAATGAATGACACATGATTCAATGAAGATAATTAAATCATAGACAAATGATTACTTTAATTAATTGCACAACGTCGTCGAGTTAAACTGAGAATAGCTGCTTTTTCTTTTAAAAAAGCTCAAATGGCATACACGTTTTCAATTCAAATTTATGATGTTTTCAGCGTCAACTGTTCTACACTTTAATTTAAATACTTGCATTTCTTTTCATTTCTTCTTTCTATTTCTAGTGGCATTTAAATTATACATTTAAAAATGATATTTAATAGCACGTGTATTAGATTCATCAATTTGATTAATTGGTATTAAATCAAATTCTCACCATTTATCAAACTTTAAAACTTACAAATAAATTGAAACACTGGGAAACCAAGTTGCAATTTCAACACTGCATAAATTTCTAAAATCCTTTAAAATAATAATGAGCACCTGCATAATGAAAGCATGAGAAAATAACAGAAGAGCAATAGAGAATTGATGAGAAGCTGTCCACATTAGTTATATCAAAAAGTTTTATAAGTTTTCGTTAGATAATTAGGAAGGCAAAGCTAGATGGCTATAATCTTCAGCAGGAATATAGTGGGCATGAAACATCGCTGGGGGTATGCTACCCACTTACCGGGCAAAGTGTCCCAACTTAATTTTTTTTTTATCTGCATATATATATATATATAGATAGATAGATAGATAGATAGATAGATAGATAGATAGATAGATAGATAGATAGATAGATAGATAGATAAAGTCGAAATTGAATTGCCCACAGAACTCAATTCCTGATCGATTCTGATTGTACATTTTCTAGGATTGCTCTTGTAAAAAACAAGAATTCATGTCTCTTAGTAGTGGCATTAAATAGTAAGGAAGATTTTGTTTTCATATTTTTTGGCGGCAACCAGTCTGAAAAACGAACCTGAATCGTAAATAAGCACGCCAGAATACTTTCCGTAGACACCCCACTGAAGATATAGCTGCACTAAAATGTGCTATCTCTGCCATTCTCATAGTCTAAGATACACACAAGCAAGATTTCATGTAAAAATAACAGAATATATATATATATATATATATATATATATATATATATATATATATATATATATATTCCATGAAATCTTGCTTATTAAATCATAAAGTGTAGACATCCTTGTTAAGTAGAGACTAAAATTTAGTTATTTTTCTTGAAGTTTACAGAATTATATCTGAGTGAATTATAGTATCTAACGTTTGAGTTCCTAATTGTCTTTCTCTTATTTACATCAGTCAGTCAGTTAAGTACAATACGTGATACACGCTTGAGCGATCATGTCTGGAAAAAGTCATGATTGACTGAGCAGATTATACCGCTATATGTTGCCTTTTCCTTCTGCAATAGACCGGTTGCCGGCCAAGGCTATAGAACCCAATCTGTCTTGTTATTTAACCCACAAGTGGAGTGAAGAGATTAATACATTTCCCAAGTGTATTTGCGCATATATGAATGCAAGGAATTGAATTAGAATTTGAGTTTGGTTTCCCAAATTCTCGATCTGAGCCTGGCCGATAACAAGTGCACCACAACGCACGTCCTTATAAATGCAGCTGAGGTATTCCAGACTGGCCTGTCTATCAGAAATTAATGACTAATTTTTGATTGGATAATTTGTCATGGCTCTCCAATATTATTTGTGCAAAAGTGAACGTAACAACTACATGTTTCATTTTAACTTGATACGCCAATCCAACATTTAGCGCCAAAAAGATTTAGCCTATACAGGACGATACGTATGTGCGCGCACGTTCACATATTTAAGGTTACATTATTATTTTACTTTTTTCATATTTAATGTGGAAGATTCTTCTGCATCGGAGTTGGAGTGTATATATATATATATATATATATATATATATATATAATAAATGCTATTTTGTTGATAGCCATATATGAATAAACGCTCTGTTTATTTAATAAACAATATATTTATACTGTTAATTCGAGAAAGTCTTTCATGTATAAAACACATTTCAACTTTTGTTGATCATCGTATCACTCGCAACGAAAATGAAAGAATATACTACTTCTTAAATAAACAGACCGTATACTTTGATGTGGTTTTCAGCAAAAACAGCGTGTAAGTAAATATATCCGTCGGATTATTAAATAAATATCAGTTTTTCTTTAGATATATATAAATTGCCGGGATTGTCCCTCCATCTATATCGGAGGAACAAGTAGAAATCTAAAAAACGTATGTATGAACACAAAAGAGACATCACTGATACTAATCTAACACATGCATTAGTGATGCACAGAAATAAATTCAACCAGAATTTTGATTTTAAAAATGCCACACTAATAAAAAGAGTAAAAAATTTCTTCAGAAGAAAAGTTCTCGAGAGCGTCGCTATCCAGTCCTACCAAAACATCAATTTGCGCCCCGGATTTTTCCCAATCTCACCTTTACTCATGGAAATTATACTAAAACAGACTAACATACATAATAAAAATTCCCTTCATTTTAGCATCTCATGACTTTGCACTAAACATGAAGAAATGCTAAAACAGACTAACACGTGAAATAAACAGTTAAAAAACGGTCAAAATCCCTTAATTTTAATATCTCGTGACTTTGCACTACACATGAAGAAATTCTAAAAACTAAAATATTCTGTTAATCTTTTGAAATGATTTGTGAGCGTCTTTGTGTTTGCCAACACTGCTTGTTTATGGATACGTAAGTGAGAGTTTTACTCGTAGTATTTATGATGTCCACTAAATTCAATGAGTTATTGTTTGTTTATTTTTATAATTTTTTTGTTAAATTTGTTTTCATTAAAGTTGTGTAATCCATTGCGAAAATTTTATCGAAATTAGCAGTTATGTCAAACTTGACTGACAGTTTGTCTGATGTGTTTACGTTTGAAATAACATCGTCCAGGTGATTTTGGAATTTTTTCTTTTGTGAAAAGGTAATATATATATATATATATATATATATATATATATATATATATATATATATATATATATATATAACATTCTTGAGGATATACTTGGTAGTTTATTTTGTGTGTATATCCTACAAGTGTGAGTGATAAATGGTTGAATCTGTTTAGAAACATAGGTTTCGACAGCTAATTTTTAAGACCTTGCATTTTCAAGCTACAAAATTTTGGCTACAGATCTTCCTACACTTACTCGTGCGAATCACTGTAAAAGATGCATTATGTTTTGTTGTATCTGAGCTTATGAATAGTTTGATGATACATAATTTCCTAACTTGCAAATGATTGGTTTATTTGTCGAGATCTTCATGCCGGAGACATAATTTTGAACGCATGTGGTATTTGAATATTTCCGAAATTCTTACTTTTAATTAAAAGGAAACGTTGGTCGCCTCCGAAATATCTTAATAAAATTACAACGAGACCTTATTTAGGCTACTGTCCATTATAATGTTTGAATAAAATATTGAAGTCACATAACCAAAAAGAAGGATGTCGAAAATAATATAGATCGAACATATGGTCAAGGAAAAATTTAGAGAAAAAGCAAACAAAAAGAAACATGTACCTAACATCAGAAATAGACAGTTGAAATAAGGAAATAATGTGGAAAGAGGGAATGACAATTTTGATAATCGTAAAACAGATTAAAGGCAAGAAGTAGAGAGGGCAACAAAGTAAAACTTGCATAGCAAAGGAATGTATGACGAAACAAATTTTAGAATGGCTAGCAAAACGACAAAATTTATACAGAACTACAAAGCATAAGAAATTTATAAGGCCATGATCGCCAATATCTTCAATGGACATGAAGAAAAAATTAATTTGAAAAAAAATTAAAAAATACATTCTTCGAATTTAAGTAATATCGTTTTACGATAACTGAACTCTAAATTTTAGTTAAAGTTTTACAGCTGTTTATAAATATGTTTTATGCTAACAAAATTATTATAAAACAATGCTATTTTCTTGGAAAGATTTTAGGACATGGAAAATTCCATAATTTCACCAGTTCAGATAAATCTACTCATAATTTTACAAGAGTATAAGTAAAGCAATTTCTTGTGCAAAAAGTTAGGACGAGAGTATATTTTCAATTTTACATATTTAGATAAAACTACTTATAATATTATAAGTCATACGTAATGCTATTTCCATACAAAAAGCTTGTACGTGAGTCATTGTATAATTTCCCTAGTTAAAACAAAACTGTTTATAATATTGCGAGCACATACCTAAGAACATTTTCAGAGCAAAATGCTGGGACGGGTGTCACTTTTTAATTTAACTTGTTCAGAAAAAATCTACATATAATAATACGAGGGCATATCCCACGCTATTTCCATGGCAACATTTTAGAACGAGAGACATTTTTTATTTTCAGAAGTTAAGACAAAACTACATAAAATACTAAGAGAGTATTCGTCTCTTTATTTTCATTTCAAAATATTAGAAAGTAAGTCAATTTTTAATTCCATTAGTTAAGACAAAACTAATGGTAAAAATACGAGAGCTGACCTAACGCAATTTCAGTGGCAATAGATTGGAACAATAGTCATTCTTTAATTTTACCTTCTTAGATAGAACTACATATATTTTTATCAGTACATACTTAAAGTTATTTCTATGGTAAAATGTTAAAATGAGCGTAATTTCCAGTTTTACCAGTTTAGATGAAGTACTTATAATATTACGAGAGTATACCTGACACAATGTCCTCAGCTAAATGTTAGAATGACAGTCATTGTTTAATTTCACCAGTTCAGATAAAATGACTGATAATATTACAAGATCTCATATAGTTACATTTCTATCGCAAAATGTTGTAAGAGAGTCATTCTTTAATTTCACAAGTTCAGAAAAAAAATTAATAGTTTAATAAATTTCAATTTAATATTATTATAATATTACGAATGTATACCTAACATTATTTCCACGGCAACATGTTAAAACGAAAGTTTTTCTTTAACTTCACTAGTTTAGACAAAACTACTTACAAGAACCTGCCTAACACTATTTCCATGGCAAAAATGTTAGGAAGCGAGTTATTCTTTAATTTCATAATTTCAGACAACTACTGGTAATATTATGAGAGCAACCCTAACGCTATTTTAATCGCAATAAGTTAACAAGAGAGTCATTGTTTATTTTCACAAACTACAATATAATACGAGCTTATCTGCGAGATGTGGCTTCCCTCTGTCTCTTCTGCAAATATTTTCATGGCTTCTGCTCTGACGAACTTAAGTCAGTAGTACACGCACTACAAGAATTTACTCGTGCAATCAGACTGGCAACAAGGTTCAACACATTTACAGTTAGATAAACCAAATGCAGCCGATAATTCTACTCCAGCAGCCTCTTTTCCCTCACTTCTTGCCTGTAAAACACAATTCCATATACTTGCTTTCCTGACGGCTACAATCTCAAGAAATTCAATTGCCTTCTCAGTTCCCATCACTTATCCACTTGACTCCTGTTCTTTCTACATCACCCTCTATATCTTGTTCTTTTTTTCGTTTAACTTCGCAACTGTCTTTACACCTGTCTTTCACTCATTCTCTTGTTCTTCTCTGACACGCATTCTTACTCGTTCAGCTTTCTCTTCTCTCTCTTCCTGCCCAAACTTTTACTCGTTTGCCCACTTCCTCATCAGTGGCGGTACCGTCTTGCCTCAGATGAAACGATTAAAAACATACCTAACGATATTTCCACGAGAACAATTTAGGAAGAGAGATCTTTTTTATTTTACCTGATGAAGCATACTTAACACTATTTCTATGGCAAATAATTCTTTAATTTCACTAGTTCAGACAAAAATACATACAATACTACGAGAACATACATAACGCTATTTATATTGCAAAATGTTAAGAAGCGAGCCATTCTTTAATTTCACCTGTTCAGACAAATATATATATAATACGAAGAGAGCATACATAACGCTATTTATATTGAAAAATGTTAAGAAGCGAGACATTCCTTAATTTCACCAGTTCAGACAAAGGTACTTTTAATATTACCATGGGATACCTAACTCTATTTCCATAACAAAATATTAGGCGGGAGACATTCTTTAACTTCACCAGTTTAAACAAAACTTCTAATAATATTACAAGAACTTACTTATATAACACAATTTCTATGGCAAAATGATGGGACGAGATTTAATTTTTTATTTCACCAGTTCAGATATAAGTAGTTATAAGATTATGAGAGCATATATTACCCTATTTCGGACGAAAGTCATTCTTAGTGTCACTATGTTTTTTAAATGCTTATTATATTACAAGATCTTACCTAATTCTATTTCTATGTCAAAATTTTAGGACAAGAGTTATTCTTTAATTTTAACAATTCAGACAAAAACTACTTATATAATTGAAAGAACTTATGTAACGCAATTTCAATCTAAACATTGTTAAATTTTATCAGCTCAGACAAAACTACTTATAATAACACGAGAGCATATTTACGCTATTTCCATGGCAAAATGTTAGGACGAGAGACATTATATAAATTCATCAGTTCAGATGAAATGCCATATAATATTACGAGCGCATGCACAACGTTATTTACATCGCAAAATGTTAGGACGAAAGTCATTCTTTAATTTCGCTAGTTAGGAAGGATTCAATTTAAAAAAGCATAATTGAGTCGGGCCACATTTATTTAATATCTCTTAAGATTTTAAGCATAAATTACCCCAGAATTGTTTTATTCAGCAATGAATAATAGTGGAATATGATCGGCATGTATAATATTCACCAACGCTAAGGCCATTACGTTTTCAAATCAAGTGCCAATTGTAATTTATTATTTACATCCTCATAATCATAACTTGACTTCCTAGTCATATTTTCATATTGAACACCTCCACCAATAACCATTTATCTTGATTGACATAAGTATAATGATACTAATTTGTTTAATAATTCACAAGGAGGTAGATCTCTTTGGGAATCATTTAAGGATTGCTTAAATTGTTGGTTTGTCCGAAACGTTCATGCCGATTTATAGTCCTTGATGTTACAAGATGTTTAAACTCGTCCCTATTATATATATATATATATATATATATATATATATATATATATATATATATAATACGCTTAGATTTCCGATTAGAGCATACTTCAAATTACTTCTATACAAAAAAATAATTTCTTAATTCGTATCAAATTGCATACCTATGGATTGAAGATTATGAGATGGATTTTAGACTTCTGACTTTTTTATCACCATAAAGTCAAATTTGCCTCGCAATTAAGAAAATAGTTATATGCTGCGTAGGGAAAGGTCTTCTATCTGACAGACATATACGGAAGCGATTCCATAATTTAGTGTTGGTGCTTCTATTCGATAAAAAATTCTCAGGCAGACTTCCCCCAACAGATGATGACCGAATAAAGATGTTTTACTGAGAATAACTCTCATTACACAACGTGGTAATCGGCCGAAACACTAGATTTGTCAGAATCTACCATCCATGCCTAGTTAGTGAAATTTGGGTACACAAATCGCTGTGATGTGTAGTTACATGATCTGAATGAAAATGATAATTTCTATCGCATTTCTCTCTGTTATTTGCTGTATAAATGCAACGAAAATATAACATTTTGAGCAAATTGTGACGGGCTAGGAGAAATTAATTGTTTACAACAAAGTTCGGGAGAAAAATATTCCTGGTATAAGCGACATGAACAAACTTTAACCACTTTTTAAACAAAGTCTTCATCTTAAGATAACCATGCTGTAGAAATAGAAAAAAGAATCATGTACTATACGCTTCTTCCAAGTAACCAGTCAATTAATTCTGAACATTACTGCTCGCAAATGGACGAATTAAAGGTAGTAATTTAAGAAGAACGCCCAGAATTGACAAACAGGAAATGTATTATTATCTACAAGGATAATGTCATCTTTGCCGATTTAGTGACCAGTCAAAAATTATTGGAGCTTGGCTGGAATGTGTTACTTTACCAACCAGAGTTTTCTTCTTCGGAATTTTATTTATTCGAGTCCTTGAAAAATAATATCAATCATAAAATTATAATTCTTTGATTATATAAACACATTTTCATGGGTTCTTTGCCGAATCATCACCGAAATTCTGAGAAAATGGAATTTTTAATTTGTATGATGAATTAAGAAAAGTCTTTTTATACAGAATGGTTCATATTATTTTGAATATTTTTAATGGCTTTATTGTGCTTTGAAATGTCCAGGGAACGCAATATTTAAATAAAAGTGGAATAGGTAATTATGTAGAATTTTATTAAAAGACGAAAATTAAATATTTTATGTTTACTTTATTATAAGTTTCAGGAATTTATAATATAATTGTAATTTAGATATTTAAAGAAATGCGGTAATTGTCTTTCTGATATTAAAGAGAGTATTAACGTCAATGTCTAAGAAACAAAGCAAAGAATGATGAAATGATGGGTGATATCTAAAATCAGAACTAAATTATTCCACCACTCAACCCGTTTCACACAGGCGTAACAATTGCAATCACTTTTCCGTTATGCAAAATGTTCGGGCAAAATACATACTCTAGTTCCACAAGTAGTAATTAGGATTCTTCATGCACTGACTCAACACGTCCACATTCCATGTTGTAAGATTCACTTTGAAAGCTTTTTTTCCAGGAAACCTTTTGAATGTGGAACGCAGTCGTTGGATGACCCTTCTCTTCTCACTAAAACTTAACATTTAAAATAGAGGATTACACGTTATCTATCCTATATATCTTCCTAATATGCAACACTCGCTCCCACTTGATAGACTATGAGAACAAACATATTCACGCAGAGTTACTAACTATGGTTAAATATAGATAAATGTCTGAAGTGCCCAACAAATAATATTGACTATTATTAAATAAACAACAAGTATAAAGAAAGGAAAGAACAGAGCAAAAATAATATAAAGACATCAAACAATTTATATCAGACAAAAGAACTGTAATAAGGCAAAAGTTCACTAGCTAAAAATTAAGATTTTAACCCAAGAGCAATTTCCGATAAGCGGACGTTGCGATCTGATTTCAAAATAATAGACAAACCGAGATGAGGCCTATCTTAATTAGCTAAAAATATCCCAGCTTGCTTTTTTGCATTTTGTCTATGTAGTAAGTCAAATGAAGTATTGTGCAATTATTTTTATACGGATTAAAACCGACAGTAAACCTCTACCTTGAGTGGTACTTGGGTGACAGTTAGGTGAACAATAGTAACAAATGAATGATGGAAAATATGACACAAAAATAGTAATAAAAAACGATAAGATCTTCTACTAAGCATTCCGTGAGCTCAACGTGCGTGCAATGAGGACGTTGACAGGAATATAGGAATGATAAAAACATATACCTAAAATCAGAAAGCGAGAGCTGAAATATCTTGGACACATAATGACGAAGGAAGACATGACGATATCTATTCTCACAGAACATGACGAATGTATTAAACCCGATAGACATTAGGTAATAATTTACTCAATATGTTTGTGTAAGTGGGAAACAAAATAAGGACAAAGCCGGTTGGTATAGGCAAAAGGTTACGCAGTGCAGAAAAGGACAGCAAGTTGAGGAGTGGTTTTAATTTATAGAAACGTTAGAATCAGAAAAATAAAAGAAGCTTTGGTCTTTTGTGTAAGATTGTAAACAAAATCTCTTAAAGAAATTAATGCATGATTCACAGTGAGAGACGAAACACTTGAAGATTAAAGGATACTCAAATGAATGGACATGAAATGTATCAACAAATAACATTCAATGTTATTTTTCATTCTTAACAGTAGACTAATGTGGATGTATAAAATGCCTGCAAGCTATACTTTTCAGACATACACTGAAGCTTTCATACAAGCAACGGGCAAAACAGCTTTACTATAGTTTTAGTTTTGTTTAACTGCATATCAACTTCTGTGGGTTATTAGATACCTAAAAGGTGGATTTTTAAGCAATTGTTGTTTATTTAATGTTCGGTTATAGTGAGAAAGTTGGTGTAGTTAGGTTTTAATGGCCTTTTTTTACTTTTTCATTTTAGAAAACTAAAAATGTCTTCTTGTTTTGTATTAAAAATATTTGGTGAGAATAATTGTTTCTTTCAAAAATGTTTTATGGCAAAAAAGATTTTCTTCCAAAAGGTCTATTTGTCTATAAAAGTCTATTTTTATGTATATATATATATATATATATATAAGTGTATTTTTACACTTTCATAGCGCTTTGACACCAGTTT
Source organism: Ascarosepion bandense (assembly GCA_037127315.1). NCBI lineage: Eukaryota > Metazoa > Mollusca > Cephalopoda > Sepiida > Sepiidae > Ascarosepion > Ascarosepion bandense. The sequence goes on along the minus strand of JBBBDQ010029592.1, from coordinate 148,267 downwards.
GGGGTTCAACTATTTGCCCATAGCTGGGACCCTAACAGGTGCTACAACTCCGGATGAGGATAGACCTGGGAACAACATCATTTAAGAGATGGTTCACTGCTATTCCCAACCTCCCAATCAGAGACCTTGCTTCAGGATGCTGTTTACAGTCATGCCAAGGATCTAGCTTTATTATAAAGAGCAAATGGACAAATTCAATCACGAAATATGGAAAACATATATATTTTGAAAAACAATAGCGTTACAAATAATGATGTTTCAGAATCACTCAACAGTTGTATTGCATGTGCCATTAAAAACCCTGTAGGTAAGAGACACATACCAAATTTTAAAATATCAACCTTTTAATGCTTTTAATATTCGTTTTCTATTCACTAATTTTCACACAATACAAAACACAGACCCATTCAATGTAGAGGTATCATGAATGATGTGAATCTTACAAATATAAGGAGAATAGGTATCCTGTAGCACTATAATTGAAGAGATAAGGATCGTCGTGTTCGAGGAAGCATCGGACTTATTTTAGCAAAGATGTACGAGAGAATAAGCTTATGGAGTAGAACGTCCTATTTAACAAAATAAAATGAAAGAATATCTACAGATTCAGTGCTGTTGATGTAGGTAGAAGGACCTTCGCTGCAATGGTCTGGATTTTGGCACTAAAATACAGAACTCGCTTGAATAGTTGTCATGGAAGTAGCGACAGGCTTACACCATTCTCAGGAAAAACAAATCATCCCTCATAATGCAACATAATCATCCCTCATAATGCAACGTAATATGACTTAAGATATATATGTGAGCTTGTATAAAAGATATTTGTCAATTGTTGTAGTTGTATTGTTGCCTGTAAACATTGGAGCACATTGACACATCGGCATGGAGAAATAGTAAACGAACTGATCATTATAATTCAGTAATAAGCTCTTTTCACAATTAGTTTACAAAATCTATGGATTTCAGTTGAAACTAAGCTCAATAAACCACAACAGCATGTGAGCACTTTTTAAAGAATGAACAATCGATGCAATTTCATTTGATACACATTGTTCAATGTGAAAGAAAATATACTCAATATTCAAGTGAGCAGTGTGGCCAAATGCTGAACTGCCAGATAAACGTTTTCTTAATTCACTTTTTGGTTGATTTCAAAGTTAAAATACCATCAGATCAGCCAACCTACCAGATTATTATTTTTTTTTTTAGTTATGTTAAACATGCAATTGGTTAAGGAGGTTACACTGAGAGGAAATACGGAGTACAAGGAGTATTCAAGAAATCGTAAATGATGAGCTGGATACAAGAATATAGAAGATAGCAGTTGGCGTTTTATTTAAATCTTTAGAGATTGTACTTATCAGAGAAGTAAGATAACAGTAAGATTACCACAGTAATAAGTGTGAGAAAAAATGTCTTGAAGTAGAAGTGGCGCTTATATTTATAAATTTAACTGTAACAGCATGCTTAAATTCAAGTTGATAGAGCACTAGGAAAGTAGCTTTTGTCATAAAGATATTTGCAGTAAAGGCAGAGGGAAACCACGCCACAGTGGTAGAACAATGACTGACATAGAAATGTCATGTCAGGAATAATGAAACTGCATATACTTCTTTGAATTTTGTCGAAATAAGCAGCAGTAAGTAAGACTTTCTTTTCCACTATGGTTATTTTTATTTCAAATATTAAAAAAAAACAACATTCTTTAATTCTAATCGTCCAGACCTTTACTGATATTACTTGCCAAGCCAGGTAGACAAGCTCGACTCACCCTCAACATATTTCGTATTCTTCTCAGACATATTGTTTTCCATTTTTCTTTATTACTTTGTCGTAAACCACTCAAGAATATGTTTCTTATATTACTGATATCCGAAACGGTTTACGCTTAGTCTCAAATATTATCTAGCCTATTTTTATAACGCTCACTTCTGCCTGCTTACGGCCAAATTATGTTGAAACATTGGTTGCCTAAAAATCACCGCAGTTTGGCACCGTCAAGCCTGTTCAGTATCTATGGAAATAGCATGTACTTTAATCATGGATGTGCCTCTAGTGTAACAGATAATGATTTGTATTTATTAATTAAAGAGCTGAGTTCCAATTCCACATTGTGGTCGTTTTATTTACGTTATATTCCATCAAATCTTCCCCCAGCTAATAGCTAACTATTATGACTGTATCAGAAAACCAGCTGTATCCATACAAAAAGAACATTCTTACAGTCTAAAAATAATCTCCTGTTAGATATTACTTGGAAATGTTTTTTATGACGTAAAAAGATAATGAACTATTAATTTGCTTTCTTCTTCGTTTTACACCCGTAAAATTAATTTATTAAGTATTTCTATACTGGTGCTGATCATGGGCCATTTTTTTTATCATCTCGCCCTAAGAAAGGCATTCTACTGCCACTATTGTGCATGGGGCTACATAGAGAAGGAGTGGTTAGACATAGGGAATGTCAGGAGGAAGGTGACAGATGAGTAAGGATACCGAGGATGAGGGTTGGGCAGATAGAATGGGAGCAGGTTAGTGTGTTAGGAGGTGTCTGTTGACCTTACATTTAAACTCCTCTAGATTGTATCCGTCGGGGAAGCAATCGTGTGGAAGAGAATTCCACAGTCGGGAAGTGCGAGGAAAGAAAGTGTTGGAGTAGAAGTTGCAGTTTGCGGTGGACATTGTTTTTGTTAACAGGTTTCATTTTAGGAGGAAATACTTCAGCTGTCCTAATCAAATTTTGTTGCAATTTTCAGCTGTACTACAAAACACTAACTGAAGAATGATTTTGATGTTGAAGCATAATTTTTAGTTTGATGGATACATATATTTACGAACAGATTTGATTTTATGAAGAAACAAGCAAAAGCAATATATCAACAGACTAAAAACAGAAGATTCTGGTGTCTTCAATATTCAGTTTTTATTCGTGTTCATGATACATTCATGATCTTTTGGCAAAATATACAACCATATAAAGAAGGCGTTCGTTTTCGAGAATTCTCATTTACTGCAATAAATTATTAGATTTATTGGTTTGTATTCTGTACCATTGAATATATGCAAAAATATATTTATCATTGAATTCGAATAACATATTTAAAAGGATGATATTGAGAAGTAGAGATTCGACATTAAAACTGAAGGAAATCAAATATATTCACAAATATAAAACAAGAACCAACCTTTTTCATTCAGTATTAAAAGCGGTCACTATTTTTCTGAGGAGTGGAAAACTATAAACGTAACTCTTTTTAACGTTTAAGAAAGTAAAAAATAAAACAAAGGCGGCAGGAAAACAGGAGTTTTAAAATACACTTCGGGATGGGAAGAAACTCTTTTCATGAGGAGAGAAGGTGTAAAAAAGAACGACATGAATGAAAATCTGTAAAACGATAACACAAAAATAAATGGCGTAGACAGTTTCATTCATTCAACTTCGCCAAGAAAAGGTTTTGTCTGACTTAAAAAGGGAGAAATACAAAGGTCGCTTATCGTCTTCCTAACATCAACACTTCTCCTTTAATATATTTTTTGTTGAGGATGTTATATTATTTGAATGCAGCTTTGAAATTAAATACTCACTCTCTTTCCATTCTATATTATACTGCCATAGTATTAATGGTTTTTGCTGGATCAGTATTCTTTATTCTTATCTAAGATATTAATGACGAAGCACGAGCTGTCGATTTCAGTTTATTGAAGGCGTTTGATAATGTTTTGTGGTTTGACCTCTCCACATGCAATAATACTTCTGTTGTCACAGAACGATACCGAAGTTACACAGAGAATACCACGTCAGTAGACATAGTAACTCTGAGATCCACCCTGCCAAATTAGTGTTACACGGATATACTAATTCTACTGAGGTGATGTTTGCTCACAAGATACGGTCTGTTTTCGATTAATTGCTTAATTACTTCCATGTAAAAAAAGCTAGATATACACCCACAGTTACGAAACGATCGTTCAAAGCAGATGAACGAATTTACTTCAGAATATTCAAAAATAATATGGCATATTGGGAACTGTAAGTATAATAAACAAACTAGGATATGTTATGTACAAAATACAGAGAAAAACACTTACACACAGATGACACATAAACTAAATCCAGAAAAGAAGGAGTGAGGAGTCAAGTTCGACACCCTCAGAAAACGCTGACGTAATAGAAGAAATCTTTGAAGTTTTGAGATTCAGAAATCTCAGTTAAATACAGAAATTAGAAGAACTAGCAGAAAACAAAAATTTCTGGAACCATTAACCATAGATCCCAAGCGAAAAAAAATATTAACTCTCCCCCAGAAAGAGAAGCTAAGGAGGGTGGTGTTGTGAGATTTCCCCTTTTTCTAAGATAATGAACTCGACATGAGTAGTTATTGTAGCGCTGAGTTCCACTCAGTCAGAATAGTACTACACAGATATACTAATTCCAGTACGATTTCCCTTCAAAGACTTGTATATATATATATATATTCCTTACTAATCGTATTTTTGGATTACTAACCTACGTTCCAGTTGTATCTTTACGTTTAATATAACCTATGTTTCTATTTCATATATTTTATTTTGTGCGGTTCTCACCGGAATCCATAACAACTTCATAACCGATTTTCGATCCAATGTATATGGTATAAGGCATTCGATGAAAAGTCTCAAATATAGTTTGGTTCTAACATGACTGATGTTTAATGACAGGTATATGCAACGCTTCATAATAGAAGTACAATGTAGACGTTTCTTAATTTCTTTTACGTACCTTCTCTGTTCAGGATACTGGCGTTCATGGCTCTCCACAATTTTCCGTCGTATCTATCTCTTAAGGATTTTGTATTTATGTTATCACGCCAGAAGCTTGCTCAGCGAATATATATACTTAAGTTGTCTAGGTAGTTTGTACGTTGTCTTCCTCTGTCCCTCTTGCCTTCAATCTGTTTTGTGGCTAACAAATTTTCTCATCCTTCTTTCTTCATTGTGTGACCTAGAAATTCCACCTGTCTCTTTCTGATGTTGACGCTAAGTATCTTTTTGTCATTTCCTTTAAAATTTCGGGGTAATTGTTATGCTCGGTCGGTGTAGAACCAGATTACTGTACATCTAAGTCTCTTCTTCATTTATGCGAAAATTAATCTTCATTTCCCTGTCATATAATTTTTATACATTTCTTAAATTTTGAAAGACACTTTGAGCTATAAAAATGCGTGTTCGGATTTCAGTGTCGCACACTGAGTCCTCTGAGAAAACAGTTCACATATTTCAGTTGATTTCGTTTCCTCCTTTCACCAGTGACATTCTCAGATTTTATGAATCAAGAGTATTTTGGCTTCTGTGTTAGCTTTTATCCATTCATTATCTTTATGATCCAATAAAATAAAATTAATCTACCATCCACAGTTTTCAATACCTCATTTATAAATCAGCTTTCTATTTACTTGATCTGCCATGAGACATTATTTGAATGTTACTCTAATCCATACATTTCACTTTCTCTCTTATCCAGTTCTGGAAAACTACTGAAAACCTTACTCTAAAAACTATCTATATTTCAATGTTGTTTTTAAAAATAAATAGAGTATCATTACAAAATGTGTATATTATATAATTACGATTGCAGGTTAATACATTTTTGTCTATATTTCCAAGATGGTGTAGTATCTACACTATTTATATTATTCGGACTTTGTTGCTATTTGTTCTGTTTCGGCCGCTAGAGGCCGCGTTCTTCTTCAAATGCTACGAATTTATAACCGAACCCTTTATTCCGATCATTGAGGTACATCGTTGCTATTCCTTGTGCGCAGCACTTTTAGTAGTCACGAGTGACTTGACCCAAATAATTCTGAGTTCAATACCAGACTACAATAGTGGTGAACAAGAAACTTATACAGTCCGCTTAGAGGGAGATAATTCATGACAACCAAAAGAAGTTTTGCACAAATAATGAGAATGTCATATCCCAGTGATCGTAATAAAAGAATTTGTTAATAAAAGAATTTGGTTAGAAATTCTTAGCACCTGAAAAAGCCTGATCGTACAACGGCAGAAACATCGTACAAATAGCGACAAATCTGAGAACAATAGCCCGAATAATGTAAATAGTGGAATTCATGCTTGCCTTTTTTTGCAAAGTTGACGTGGACCGTTTTTTCCTTAATATAATTATAATAATTTAGTTATATTACATGAGTAGGCCATTACGAGACCATGACAGAAACCGTAAGAAAAACGAAGTGGATAGATTTTACGCCGATTGGTTTGTTCTACAACACCCGCTATATTCACAAGATTCTTCATCAATTAATTATTACCTTTTTTGATTGCTGCAAAACACATTAATTGTCAATGATTTTTCTAGTGGGAAAGATTATAAGTTTTCCCAAAAAATCCTTTGGAATTTTACTCAAATAATATCGATGAACAACTGCATGAATGGAAACAATTATTACAGGCAATAAAAATAAAATAATTGAATAAAATAAAATGGTACGTTATTTTTCGATTAATAAAGTTAATGAAAAAATATATTTTATATATGACTGAACCATATATATTGAAATTATTTAAGACAAAATATGGTGATGTAAATTGATTACATCAAACAATTGTCCAAAACTGTTTTAGCGTGAAAAAATGATTATTCTTAAAATTCAACACAATTTGAAAATTAATGTTTACACAAAATATTAACCAATTATTGATCTTTAGAAACTTATTAAAATCATTTACATTTTACGGATATGAAGAGTACAATTTTATCAGCTTTTAAAAAGCATAGTAACGGATACATTTTTTAAATTTTATAATTCATAGCGATATTTACTATCAATTCATATGAAATTATTAACGATCAGTAACATGGAAAACCTTATATTTATTCTAAGTCAAAATTATATCTGCTAGAGAATATATACGAAACGTACATATATTCATTTAAAATGTTCTAAGACTTACCCAGAAGAAACTGGAAAAACTAAACTATTTTTTTATATAGTTCCTCTTGACATTGATCCACTTGGTCTAACGAAGCATTGCAATACCATCACCGAAGAAAGTGGTGTCTTGTCTGCTCTAAAACTAATCCAGTATATATATGATCTCATCATTGATTCCAAAATGGCGACCAGACAAGTGGTATTTAAATTTAGAAAACGGAAAAAAATCAGATAGATTTAAGTATGTTAGAAAGAGTGATGGGGTAATAAATACTAAAAAATAAGCAGTGTGAATGTCGCGTTATGCTGGAGTAAGAGTACACCGTAAGCTAGGGAAGTTTTTAATATTAATTAATATTTTCAAATGCATATTTTTAATGATGAACCATGAATTATTGTTGGTCTAGTGGGTGTCTGAAAAACAGCCTTATTATTAATAATGTGTCTAGTAATTTTTTTCTTTTTTTAGGGTGATGTGCGTTGTGGTGCATTGGATATCGGCTCGGAACGAGAAATCGGGGAGCCGAGTTCGAATTCCACCCGAATTCATTGCATTCACTTACTCGCAAATACCCTTGGGTATAAAGGTATTAATCCGTCTATTCCTTCCAGTTATGGGTTAAATAACAGGACAGATTGGGTTCTATAGCCTTGGTCGGCAACCAGTCTACCGCAGAAAGTAATGGCAACCTACTGTGGGATAATCTTCTGCCCAGTCAGTCATGTCTCTTTCGAGACATGATCGCCCAAGCGTGTATCACGTATGGCACTTAACTGACTGACTATTAAGCTTTGCTGAATGGGAAAATCTGTTTCGTGCATGGCCGTTCGTTTTAGATTAAAGCTTTTTAGGCGTGTCCTATATCGTTAAAGAACACTTTTCCGAAGGATTTACCATAATTGTCTGCATTTATCGTGACAATATCATTGAATTTGAAGAGACTTACAATTTTACTGTCTAGAATACCTACTCTAAACAATCACTTTCCTGTTTGTATTGTATCGGTTTGTTTGAGTATTTCTCTTAAAGGTACAAAAAACTAACATAGCTAATGAACCAATCCTATGTAAAACGTCATTTAACGCTAGTAATTTATCTTTCGAAATCAGTTTCATAAACATATTCACGTATTAGACATATTTATTATGGTATTGTTCAATTAGACGAAATTTTAGTGAATATTCTTGGCATTTTATAGATTTGCACTGATTACATATATTCTAGTCAATTCACTTTCTTAATACAATTTTATTTTTCAGATGAATTTTTGTAAAGTTCTTAAAACCAGATGAAATTTTTTGTACGTATCTTTTCTTCATTAATTTTGGTGATATTTTAATCTTACTTTGACATGCAAAGGCTGAAACATGATATACATTTACTTATATGATGATGATGAGATTCATAATACAAATTCACTGCAACAAATACCTTTTGCAAATGCTTAAAATACAAAATTACTATATGGTCTCATTGTATATTTACTCAGTCATATGTGAGTCGTTGCTGAAAATAAGACGTTTTTAATATCTCTCCTTCAATGAAAAAATGGAATTTAAAGTGTCAGCTTAGTGAATAAAAGATGAATGGAATTCTAGAGGACAGAAGATGGTAGTTGAGGTTTTTTTTTAATAATCTCACCCCAAGCAAGGCATTCCACTGCCACTATTGCGCATGGGGCTACATAGGGGAAGGTAAAGAGAAGGTGTGGTTAGACATAGGGAATGTCAGGAGGAAGGTGACAGATGAGTAAGGATAGCAAGGATGAGGGTTGGGCAGATCGGAAGAGTGTTTGATAGAACGGGAGCAGGTTAGTGTGTTAGGAGGTGTCTATTGACATTACATTTAAACTCCTGGAGATTGTGGCCGTCGGGGAAGCAATCGTTTGGAAGAGAATTCCACAGTCGGGAAATGCGAGGAAAGAAAATGTTGGAGTAGAAGTTACGGCTGCATTTTATCGGTTTCACTGTAAAAGGTTGGGATCTAGTTGCTAATCTGGTATCTCGTTCAAATTCGTATTTAGGGGGCACTAGTGATCTAAGTTCATCGGAGCAGAAGCCGTGAAAGTATTTATAGAAGAGACACAGGGAAGCCACGTCGCACCGGTGGGAGAGAGACTGCAGGCTATCTGCCAAGTCGGTATCTATCACATTACAGACCCTCCTCTGATCCTTATCGAGAAGCCCGAGGAGAACAGCAGGGGCACCCGACCAGATATGGCAGCAGTATTCAATGCACGGGCGGATGGTAGATTTATAAATGTGCAGGATCGATTTAGACGGAAAAAACTTCCGGGCCCTACACAGAGAACCAACTTTCATAGCAGCGGATTCAGCAATGGATTCGATATAGTCATTCCATTTGAGGTCCGCTGAAAGTGTGAGACCAAGGAAGCGCAGTGTTTTACTCTCTGGGAGGCAAGCCTGGTCCATGCTAATGGAAGGTAGGTGATATTGTCGATGATGGTTAATTGAGAGTAGTTTCGTTTTAGAAGCATTAAAATTTACTAGCCATTTCTTACCCCAATCCAATATGGATTGGAGGTCTTTTTCAATCTCGACTGCGAGGTTAGCTTTGACGCCTAAACCAGATTTTTGTAGGAGGCGAGAGTAAACTGTGGTGTCATCGGCGTACAAACCTATTTGGGCTCTTATGGAATCAGGGAGATCATTAATGTATATCAGGAAGAGTGTAGGACCTAAGATGGAGCCTTGGGGGACACCAGCGTTTGTATGGTAGTTCTGAGAGGCATGTCCGTTTAATACCACCTTCATTGTGCGGTTAGAGAGGAATGACTGGATTAGTTCAAACAAATGTCCAGTTATACCATAGCTCCGCAGTTTATATAGAAGGCCAACATGCCAAACTCTGTCGAACGCCTTAGATATATCCAATGCAACGGTTCGGGCTTCGCCATTCCTGTCGAGTGCCTGGTATATGTACTCGGTGATTGTCGTTTGCATATCAGCAGTAGACCTGGTGAAGCGGAAACCATATTGCTTGTCCGAGAGGATCCTGTGTGCTGTGAGATGCTGAACCACCTCGGCGTTGATAATGGCTTCGAACACTTTGCCAAAGGTCGGAAGAAGGCTGATAGGGCGGTAATTTGCAGGGTCAGAATGTTCTCCAGTGTTTTTAAATATAGGAACTACAGAGGAAGATTTCCAACAGGCAGGAAAACAGGAAGCAGATAGGCAGATGTTGTAGAGCTTAGAAAGGACAGAGGAGATTTCAGGGGCACACTTCTTTAAGGCTATGGTTGGGATTCCGTCACCACCGCTCGCTTTGTGAGGGTCAAGTTTTAAGATTGTCTTAGAGACAAGCGAAGGTGTAATGTGGACATCATTCAGTTGTGCCTCGGTTCTAGGTGAGAAGTCGGGTGTAAAACTCCAGACGAGTCCAGGCTCGAATTGTTCGAGAATCTGCGGGCAAAGCATTCAGCCTTATCTGCTGGGGAGGTGAGAACCTCAAATTTCTGGATTAGCGGGGGTATTGTGGACTAGCTCTTGTTAAGTACTCTTTTACAGAGTCGCCAGTAGTCTTTAGAGCCGAATTTAGAGCATGCTATGCGTTGCTTCATTCTGGCAGCAAACAACATCTTAGCTTCGTTAAGTATCCTTTTACACTTATTATGAGCTGAAGTGAAAAGGCGCCTGTTTTGGTCCGACGCGTAGTTACGATAGAGTCGGAAGAAATGATTCCGGTGGGCAATGGCAGCCGAGCAAGCGGGTGAGAACCATGGAGACGAATTTAAGCTGGAATTTCCTAGCAGGGATGAAAGCATCGATGCCAGCCTTAACCCAGGAGGAGACCTCGTATGCACATTCTTCGATGGGAAGACTAAAAACGTTGTTCCAAGGGATGTCACAGAGGAAGTCTCGGAACGAATCCCAGTCTGCTCTTTGATAGCAGTAGGATATTCTACTTGTCTGGGTTTCAATGGATCGGGCGGGAGTGGAGTGAAATATTGACGGACACTACAGTGTGGTCAGAGCTTCCGAGTGGGCAGAGTTGTCTGGTAGTGCAAGTGTCTGGGATGGAAGTGAAGCAGAGGTCTAGAAGTGAGTCCCTTCCGTTAGGGTTGTCGGAGAAACGCGTGGGTAAGTCCACTACTTGCGTAAGGGATTGGGTGATTGAAAAGTTCATGGTGTGGACACCAGCAAGGTCAATGACAGCCTTCTTCAGCCACTTGGTGTGGTGGGCGTTAAAGTCACCAATCACGAATACATGGGCAGAGGGATGGGTAGAAATGGCTTTGTCAATATTGTCAGAAATGATGTCAAGTAACGAACAGTCAGGGGAGGAAGGAGAGCGGTAGAGAAAGAAGAGATAGCTAATCGAGCTGAGAAGTGAGAGGCGGAAACACATGAAAGAATGATCTGGGGATTCAAAAGATGACACCCTAGCTAAGGGAAGGTGTTCGATGACATAGACATCAAGCCCATGCATATGAACATTGGAGTCCTTACTGAAGAGGGGAAGGTAGCCAGGAACGTAGAACTCAGATGAGGGGGTAGAAGGGTTAAGATTAGTCTCACATAGGGCTAATATATCAGGTGAGTTATTATGGAGGAAAGAATCTACGCTGGGGAAGTTGGTGCGGATGCCGCGTATGTTAGTGAAAGAGATGCAGACAGGTTCGGGTGTTTTCAAACGAGTTGGTTTAGTTTTGCTATTATGTTTGCTTTTTTCGACAGTGATTCAGTTAAGGAGAGGTCTTAGAATAGAATCAGTCGGTCAATGTTTGCAACTTGTGAAGGATGGAGACTGGCGCGGCCTCCAACATAATGTGGTCTCGGGGTTGCCCACCGAACATTCATGCAGTAACATCCGTCCATGCGCGATATGGCACTACAAGAACCCCGGTATTATTCAACTGTTAATCAGAGCAGCCTCTCAAGACGCTACGCAAGAGTTCGGGCTCCTAACTACCAGTCGGAAGCAGCAACCAGAAAACTGCCAACCCGGTACCCTCCGAATGTAAAGACGTTGCCACCATACTCCGTAACTGCAAAGAGCTTCCACCTGAACTAACGCTAAGACCGGAGAAGGGGGATGAACCGCGAACCCCTTCGTAAACAAGAAACAAGGCGATCACCTCTAAACTCATTTAAAAGAAGGGGGTGGGGTGTGAAACCGGGCGATAGTAGGAACTATCTACTCCAATTAAAAAAAAAGTGACTGAGGTTTACAAAGTGTTAACTTAGTTAAAGTCAAAAATAACCTTGAATTGCAAAATAATTTACACAAACTAAGTGACAAAAAAAAAAAACAAAGACGAACAAAAAACGAAAAAAAAAAATTTCCCAAAAATTACAGAAAAACAGACTGAAAAATGGACTGAATCCCGGTTGACTTACCACAAGCAGCTAACACTGTAAAGTTGATTTAATTAAATTTCTAAAGACAAAAATAGAAATTAAACAGTTTTTTACAGAATATAGTCGAGTTATGCTGAGGTTGCCTTTACATTTTTGGTGATTTTAGCTATGAGAGAAAGAACTAAACGAAAGTGTGTTCTCCCGACAGGAAGTGCAAGAGAGAAGCTGTTGGAGTAGAATTGACGGTTACATTTAACTACTTCAGCTGTAAAAGGGCGGTATTATTATCTAGCGTGTTTCTGTTTGCTTGTTTGTTTGCTTTTGTATTTCATAATATTGTTTTTCGTACCTTTGATGGTACATTTTAAATGTGCTTTACATTTTGGGAGCCATCGCTGTAATTTATTGCATTTTTATTCTTGGGAGCGGAAGTTCATTGTAGCTATTCCCATCTTAATAATCATTTTCTTTTTGAGGAAATGATGTCGGTATTGTCTTGTTAGAGGTTTGCAATCTTCGAGTGGTCTTCTTTATGTACATGGTTCATAAAGTTATATATATATATATATATATATATATATATATATATATATATATATAAGTGTGTGCATATTTTTTTGTTCTTATCATTATATACTTACCGTATTTGTTGACATGAAATGCCCAAAAATGAATTAAATATTTTTTGCTGACATATTTTAAAATAACATTTAAATATATCATGCAAACTGCATATAAATGAAACAGAAGGGATTGGCAACTTACTAATTTACGTTCTTAAAATTTAAAATTTGTTTATATACGCTGAAGTAAAGAAAGGCAAACTTTCTGATTTTTAAGAATTCGCTTTTGTATATCTAATGTTTGCAGAGTTTAATACCTATAGAAGTAATCCCATATGGTCAATCAAGAAAATTGTTGATATATAATGTTTGTTTTAAGATTCAGTTCGCCGAAAATTAATGTAGAAGAAACATCTGTAGTATCGCTGATATAGCAGTACGATAACAAATTATATGTGCTGATGTATCTGCAGGATAATATCCGTACAATATGAAGTACAAACAAGACAAACACAGGTAAGACCGGACAACAATAATTAGAAAAGGAGTGAGATTAAACTGTTAGTCACAGAGAACACAGTCTGATAATAATCGTTAACGACCTTCCAAAATATTTACGAACTCCGTCGTGAACTAACCCGTACGGCCGGACAAAAATAAAATTCTCTAATTTTCCTTAGACTCTCTTATAGTTTTCAGCGGATCCACGTCTAGGTTCCTCTCCACTTGAAGGCAGAGAGCCTGACAATGTGAACGACTGATGCACGCAGTCAGTCTCTTCAAACTATCAATGACACTCCGAATTATTTAAAACCTACCCTCGCGGCAAAAAGCCAACTAACGTGGGCAAAAGTGAACCCGTAAGCTCGGACAAAGCTTCTAGCTTGCTTTTTTCCTTACGAGACTCTGCACTTTGGGGAGGCAACGTCTAGGAACCTTTCTACCCGAAGAAAGAGAGTCCGAATAAGTGATAGACTGAGGTACGCAGTCGATCTCATGCTGTCAATGATGACCCGAATTCATGACTTCTATTAATCTTTATTTCCATAGCTATTTCGGTATACAGGCCATTCCATTTTTCCGAGCGCTGGAGGGGTGTCAGTTGCACTGCTACATATAGGTCAGGTGATATTGAAAAAGAACTTTTATCTCACTGTCATCTTTTATATATGCTGTATTTCTCCTCTCTCTCTCTCTCTCTCTCTCTCTCTATATATATATATATATATATATATATATACATATATGTTTGTGTGTGTGTTTGTGTGTGTGTGTTAATGTGTGCATATCAAGCTACTAATTGAAATCTTCGACGAGATTTTTTAAACTGAAAAATAAAAAGTGACTGCACATTTCAGATGAACTAACGTTATATTTATCTATGTCTCTAAACATCTATACATATATGTCTTAAATTACAATATAAGTGGAAAAATTCCCTTTAAAATCATTAAAGAAAATCGGTTGGATTTGAGTTATTCGAAGTTAAAAGCATTTTAGATAAAACAAGAAAATATTTTCTTTGTATTTTGCACAGATCATGAGAAGTATTTGTAAACATACTACCATATTTTTATTCATTTTTTTTTCATTTGCAGGTCTCGCATTAATACGCCCACAGCTAATGTGAAAAAAAAGTTATATTATAATATATAAATTCACAGAAAGCATTTCTAAAAATAATACCCACCACAATGAAATGTCAATAATTTTAAGTTTTTCTCTTCGCATGACGATACGTACAACAAATTCATCGTTAAACGCGCCATTTGAATTTTATGCAATTTTTATCACTTAAATTTTGTGGTGAAATGAAGAGTCTTAAGTAAACACAGAATGCGATATATTTCACTTAGGAAGCACTCTACAGGAAATGGAATAGATAGCTTTATAAATATATATATATATATATATATATTTATATATATTTATATATATATATATATATATATATATATATATATATATATATATCTTGCTTACATGTACTATATATTTATTATATACATGATATTTGACAATCTGTGAAACTAGAACATTTTTAGTTATAATTTGAGGAATAAAATCATAGATTTACTTTACGGCATTTGTTCAAAAATAAACATAGTTTAAATAAAAGTGTTTTCCCTACGGGTATCAGTAAATGTAGGTACTCCGGAAAATAATCAAGGCTTTAAAAAATTCTGAAAACTTCCTTATATATTGATGAAGGGGAAACCTATTATTGTTCATATATTTTATTCAAAACCAAGTTTTATCTTTTATTTAATTGATTTTTGGAATAATTCTATTTTATAATAGAACACGGCACCTTCATTTAAATTAAGTAACTTTTTACTCCATTGTTTGCTCTCCATTTGATCAATCACATCAAACAGTTTTCAACTACTTCTGCTATTTTAATGACTTATGAGTGTTAAATAGTTCAAACCCCTTTTCCTTATCAAAAGTCTCTACATTTTGGATTGTGATTAACAGTGACCTTGTAGTCCTTATAAATGTTAACGTGTTCTTTGCTTTCACCCAAGAACTCTGCTTAAAGATACTGGAAAATACGGGTAATTCAAATTATCCCAACTTTCGAAATCACATGTCTTTATGTTTGTCCTATTGCCTTCTGCACATATGTTCTTATAGTTGGTACTGTGGCGAATTTACCACATTAATTTAACTTTGATAAGAAAACATGACTCACGCAAGAAGAATAACCGAAGACATTCCTGCACATAAAATATATTTATTAACGTATTAATGTACAATATCAAACAAAGATGTGAAAGAAAATATGCATTAAGTAAGAAAGGTTGAATTAATCAAGATTTGCCTCTCTTTCGATGCAAATTAAGAGTTCAGTGAGAAAATTATTTTGTTTAATATCCAGTGGATAAATGTTCATGAGTTTTTCCTGATAAAATTGTTTTTGTGATATTACTATTGAAATATATTATTGTGTCGAAAGTGCGTTTTAGTGAAGGTAAAAATATCATCAGCATGTGAGTGTGTGTGAGAGTGAGAAGGTTGGCGCATGGTTAGAACTGGAGTTCCAACTGTCGTAGGTTCCTTTAGCAGTTGAGGTCTCACTAACTGAGATGAGAAAAATCTTGGCTTATGTAAACGACTATAGGCTAGAATTCGTTGCGTGGGAAAAAGTTATACTTTATGTGCAAACGATCTGATTGGTTGGCATCACCCAATCAGCGAGCGCGCTTTGGTAAGACTTAGGGAAGCTTCTGTAAGTCACGTCTCCCTAAAGTGCACAAAGTTGACTACTTAAAAAAAAAGTGATTCCAAAATTCCCGAATTAATGCGATTTGTAAATTGCCTGTAGAAAATGTATTAGTGATGTATTAACCAATTATCATTTGGCATTATACATATGATTTTGTGTTTGTATGTATATGCTCGGGCGTAAGTAGGTACGCACAGAACTATTGTTGTCACATGTTCGAAGTTTGAGCCCAATCCACAAGTTCTTGCCGCTGTTCATGTGAAACTTGGTTTCTCTGCTAGCAATATTCACAAAGGAAGAACAGACAGCTGTGATCCAACATCTCAACTGATGTACGCTTGGGTGTATGTGTGGTGTAATGGATAACGCCTTGGAATTTGAAGTCGGGGAACATAGTTTCAATTCCAGCCAAGTCCTATATATTTCTTTACGCGCAATTACTTTGGGAAAATTGTGATTCTGCCATTTCTATCCCCAGCTATGGATTAATTAGTAAGACTTGTATAAGTAAATCATTAAAAAAAATATTACAGAACAGATCTGTTTTCTGTCTTTAAAGAACATAAAAATGTTTTGGTAAATATATTTTTCTGTCATTCTGTAGCAACTATCTACAAGTTTCGAAAATGTACGAACCTCTCCAACACCGACAGATTTCATTAGTTGGGGGCCATTTTTAAACATTTATCTGAGAGAGACAGTACGTTTCTGTCTTGTTAGATTTTTCTGAACGTGATTTTGCATGAAATTCATTTCCATGTTTAGATCTTAGGAGGACATGTAAGAACACGACTCAAGTTTCTAACATGTGACTTTCGGTTTTCTCGCATCTACCGACAGGTCTGTAAAAATTCCAAATCTGTATACTCAACATGTTATTAGCGAATCATACACCGAAGTCTTTGAACTATTCAATATTTATTAATTCTACATCCTGACTATTTTTTGCTGATTTCAGACCATCTGCCATAAGCTTTTTTTTTATTAAAATTCCAGGTTATACTATCTTTTATGAAGAGTTTTGTCTTGAGTTAAATTTCTCGAAGATCCTGAGAGATAATATTGATGTTTTTGTTTTCAATATGTTTTTTATAAAAAAAAAAACAAAAAAAACTATATCATCAGCATCGCACACTTAGCTCACTGGACTAGTGAGGGAATGTAATAAAGTGTTATTCCATTCTGAGCATTCGTATACTACTAATAGTATTATTATTAGTCGTATTAATATTTGTTTTGGTTAAATGATCAGTACCTATCTCTTCATTTTAATGTTTTTGTATCCGCATAGCATATTCTATGAAGAGAGTAAATATATTTAATCCATGTTATCTTTATTGCAGTACTTCTGAAAATTTTGAAATATTTTGGTACTGATGTATTTTCCAGATACGTTTGTGAGCCAATATAGTTCTTCTAGAAGAGCTTGACATTAATTTCAAGACTGTACTTAATGGAGGCAGAAAGTAAGTATCTATTGATTTGGTACTATCAGGATGAAGTATACAAGTTTTTATAGGAGAGGTGTGAATTTGGATGGATTTGCTTGATGGCATTTGGATTCGCATTGCCACCATTAATAAATCTAAACTGGGTCAATGAAATTTACATACACAGAACAGTGAGAGCGTAGTAAATACAATGGTCATAACAGATCCAAGTACTCTTCGTTAGTAAGCCCGAATTAGCCAAAATGGATAGACCCAAGGGAGTTTATACAAACTAAGTGCAAAAATGCTTAATTCGTTAAAAGTATGTAAAATATTGTCGTAGTGCTAGAAATAATAACTTAATAAGCAATCTTCATTACAATATACACGAAATTAAAAAAATACAACGGGAGATATAATTTTTCATTAAAATTAATTTATTATAAATTTTTTGTTTTAAACATAAGTTGCCAGTTGAATGTGAAATATACCAAGCAATAATTAAAAAAAAATTATTCATCATCAATATATATATACATATATATATATATATATATATATATATATATACTCAAATATTTTATTGATTTATACTCAAATACAATCACACACTCACACACACCAATATATGTTTTATTACACACACCATTACACACACCATAAACAAGGAAAAGTTGAATTCATTGCATTTACTTACGCGCAAATACCCTTGGGAAAGGTATTAATCTATCTCTTCCTTCCAGTTATGGATTAAATAACAGGAGAGATTGAGTTCTATTGCCTCAGCTGGCAACCAGTCTACCGCAGAAAGCAATAGCAACCTACTGCGGGATAATCTTCTGCCCAGTCAGTCATGTCTCATTCGAGACATGATCGCCCAAGCGTATTTAACGTATGGCACTTAATTGACTGACTGAGATCGCACTTTAGACATTTTTCATAAAGATACTTCAGGAAAGATATTTGCGGGACGATATTTTTAGAGAACAGAAAATTAATCTATTTACTATAAGAACAGTATTTTATTTG
This sequence comes from Ascarosepion bandense, assembly GCA_037127315.1. Classification (NCBI taxonomy): domain Eukaryota; kingdom Metazoa; phylum Mollusca; class Cephalopoda; order Sepiida; family Sepiidae; genus Ascarosepion; species Ascarosepion bandense. Next base: position 129,762 of record JBBBDQ010029592.1, on the reverse strand, counting down.
CTATGTACATATATGCATATATAAGTCAGTCAGTTAAAAGCCATACGTGCTTTGGGCGATCATGTCTCGGAAGAGACATAACTGACTGGGAAAAATATTATCCCGGAGTATGTTGCCATTGCTGTTTACGGTAGACTAGTTGTCAGCCAAGGCTACAGAACTCTATCTGTCTTATTATATAACCCATAACTGCAGGGAAGAGACGGATAAATACCTTTCCCAAGGGTATTTGTGCGTAAGTGAATGCAATGAATCCAACTGGTATTCGAAATTGGCTACCCCATTTGTCGTTACGAGCCAATATCCACTGAACCACAAAGCACAAGGTATATATATATACTTAATAACTTTTAAAAATTTTGTAAGTTATAACCATTCTTTATCAATCAAATATTGCTCAGTTACAATATGAAATTTGTAACACAACAAACCCTTTAAAAATTTGTCCACGCGAACAATTACCTTTTTCTCTACGAACCGTATATTAATATGAAAACTGTTAATGAATTCATTGCCGTTGTTTTACCTTCTCCAGTCTATATTGGATTGGGTTAATTAGTGGCTCGTAAATTTTAACTTTTCCAAAACCAATCTTTATTATCTTATATCGGTATGGATCAAGCGAGTCACCCAGAAAGCAATGGGCATGAATTTGGCTCTGATGAGTTTCATTCCCTGGTACCTAATCCTCATGAATTTACTCATGCTACTAGATTGTCAACTGGGCCCCTAACTTTTACCATCAAAACAAAGCTTCCGCTTCTACTCTATCAGTGTTCTTCTCTTTCGATTTTCACCTGTAGAACTCACTTCCTTATACTTGCTTGCCTATGTGTGTGTGTGTGTGTGTGTAGTGTGTGTGTGTGTTTTTGGCTGAGTCAAAATTATGTTAACAGTAGTATGAGAGGAATCCTTTATTCAGATTTTATGTACACTCTCTTTATGAATTAACACTATTGATGCACATAAAATCGATCAACTATTCAATTCAGTAGTTTGAGATACGTTTCACGGGGAATGTTTGATATTACAGATATCTCTAACTTTTTTCTATACACGCGATTCCTTTACATAACCCATAACCAGGGTGTCAGACCATGCTAGATATTCTAACGGTCTACCTCGACCTATCCAATGATTTAGTAATGTTTGATCGAGACAAATGCAAATGACAGGGTGCACCACCATGATGGAAATACACTGTTCGTTTGATTTGATATTAATAGCAAAATCTTGCAGCATTTGCAAGTAAACATTTGCAGACGCAGTTAGAGTTGTAATGTAATATGTGCCAATTACAGCAGAAAAGTTTTCCTGTAACAGAAAATTAAAATTGTTAACATAATTTAAACCCATCCTTTATATATATATATATATATATATATATATATATATATAAAATTGCTGGCAACTCGTATTCGAGCGTACCCATCTAGCAGGGTGGCTAGATAATCCTCATTGCAGTTGCTTGCTAAGGTGCATTTGTGTTTGTTTAATAGCACAGCTGGGGTTTGTAGAGAAACTGTGCTGAGCGGACCATAATTTCTAGGAGTTATACGGTTGAACCATCCTCGGAAGTAGGCAAGCAAACCCACGTTCGCCAGGATTTGAACATGCACAAACATCGACGGCTCCTGAAATGGAGACGTCTACCCATATTCACACACAAAACATGTCTCACACACACACACACACACACACACACACACACACACACACACACACACATATATATATATATATATTCTAACTTACTGTGTTTTCAGGCGATTTAAAATTACTAATTTTACCGTTTTTTTAAGAATGCCCTTGTAACAAGGACATTTTATGCAAGAAAAATCTTCAAAATTAGGAGGAGTTTTTATCTATGATTTTATAATCCTAATGGGTATTTCTTTCTACGGTTACGTTTGGTTATATTTTCCGTTCTCTCATTTCGTATTTAATTTTGTTCGGCAATAATATAATAGCTAACTTTTTGTCCTGTTACAGTCTATATATTTTATCACTGTTGTACGGCTTGGCTGTTTTCATTATACTCTATGTTTTGTCTGGATCTATTCTAGATTGAACTGAAAAGTCAAAATATTTTTCCATATTAAATTAAAATTAAATTATTTCAATTAGTTCCAGCACTAATATGTCATTTTTTCTTCGATAAACCTATTGCTAACCAAGACTACAGAACCTAATCTGCCCTGTCTAAATGTGCCTTGTGGTTCAGTGGATATGGGCTCAGAACGAGAAATCGTAAAGCTGAGTTTCATTTCTAGTTGCATTCAGTTACAAGCCAATCACTTTAGGAAAGGTATTAATCCATTCATTCTCCTTCCATCTATGGATTAAGTAGCAGGATAAAAAGGGTTATATAACCTTGGTCAGCAACAGTCTACCCTAGAAAATAATGACAACCTACTACAAGAAAAATTCTCTGCCGAGTCAGTCAGGTTTCCTTCGAGTCATGTTCCCCCGAGCGCGTATCGCGTATGGCATTTAAATAACTGACCCGACTACCGCAGTCGTTATGACGAACCATTGTTGTATCTCTTTTGTCATGGCTTTAAAATAATCTACATCACATGAGATTAAATAATAATCATTCATTTGCATTCTTGTTTAGAACAATGATCTCTATTTTAAATATTATGATTTCTCATTTGTTAATTCGGAAAGTCTTGTTTTTATCTCATTTTAATACTCCACCTCTGTTGCATTCTGCCAGACTAAGATTTAAAGTGCTCCTGATTAATATACGAATCACTTGTTATATATATATAATTCCGTTCCAGGAAAAGTAATCGAAAGACGTCCGTACAGAAAAAAATGTAACAATCGGTAACCAAGGATAATTCCATATTTATCTGAAAATAAATGCGTTGAAATATTCTCCATCAAATGCAATTCCATCACAACTTAATATAGATAAATTCATCTCTAACGGCGGGCAGGTAGTGCTGCTAGAACCAATTCACCAGAATGCAATTAATTCAGTGAATGACAAAAGCACGTATTGAAACTATTCACGTTAAGAAAATTGTTTCGTAATTAATATTCTGGGATATTTTCTGCCATTTTTTAAAGTTTCATTTAAGCACTATTAAGAAGTCCAGGAATCAGTCGCTATTACCTCATCGTTTTATGTTTCATTCTTCTCCGGGAAAAGAGTAGTGTCTAGAGTAACAAAATAAACTAGGTCCTTTTCATATATTTAGTCATTGTGCATAAAACTTATGAAGCTTTGCTCTGACTAATCGGATTCGAAAAGTTCTCATGAATATTCAGCCCTTGGTTTTGGTGGAAGAGGAATTTCTACAAAATATGGTACAAGACGGATCGCTGATTTAAAATTTGGGTATTCGATACACATTTTTTGAGATACCTGAAATAAAAATAACATATGAAAAACATATTACTTCATTTAGAAGGCCAATGAGCACTAAAACCAAGTGTAAAACTAAAATTTAATTAAAAATATGAAGTTAGTTTATATTTACCTTGTGTTTTAGTAAGAGAGAAATAGAAATCTTCTCTGTCTAGAACACAGAATTTGAGGCTTTTCCAGAACCATTTGCCCATTTCGATTGAGCAAGGAAACAAAACAAACAGCATATATTTGGTGCCGATTTCTTGTTCTTCAACTTCAATTTCGAAGTATAGTTTATGAAGTTGTTTGACGTATATTGATATTTTTCCCTTGTAAGTCTTTGTTGTTACACATCCACAAATATAACAAAAATGTCTGTATTTTTATTAAAAATTCTACTAGGTATTTTAATGTATTTAAGTATTATATCTACCTAAATTTAAAACACGCACGCACACACACACACACACACACACACACACACATATATATATATATATATATGTATATATAAAATATATTAAGTCATTTTTAAACTTAAGTGTAAGCAAAATTTACATATCAATGTAAAGATTTCAATCAATATTTACGAAAAAATGAGTACTGATAGGCAAAATGCGTGTCATTTTCGTAATCAACGCAAAAAATTACCCTACAACGCTTCTTCTCTGCTCAGTAATTTTTTAGTTATTGGACAGTGTTTTTTGTGGAATATTCTTAAGGTAATTTTGATAAATTTATTTTTCAAAGATATTTTTATATCTGTTTAAAAAGTGGAATCATATTTCCTATGAAATGAATAGCAACCCCTATTTTTATATTAAGTTTTACTATAAGCGCAAATGAAAATCGTGAGTAGCGTCAATTTCGAATGTTTTATTACAACTGATGTCCATGCATCATTTCTTTTATGACCGACATGATGTAATAACAGTCTCCAGCTGCAGGCAATTTTTTTTTCATTCTGACTTTTCACATCGTCAGCCAATTATCCTTTTGGCGTGGATGTTTTCTTTCATCGTCGGTTTTTTTTAACCACAATCGCATGAGCTCTTCTACAAATAAAAAAAATGATCACAATGTGTATGCGTATTTAGTTATTGAGCCGGTCTTTTGAAGGATAAAAAGGACGTGAACGTCATGAAATCAACCTCTCGTTTAGCAGCAGTGTAATGCAAACGCACGACTTCATTCTAATACCATGAAATTGTTTTAGAATATGACTAATATGATAAAGGATAACATAAAATTCAAGGCAATCATCTCATTCAAGTATCGATAAATAATAAACTAGCAGAATTCACAATGAATCAGCAAAATAATATCTATATATGACTATTTACGCTCTCACACCCTGATAGCGCACTCTAGAAGAATGGTAGACTTTGAAAAAAGTAGCTACTCTGACATCTACGCATCGTTCATTCAGCCATGAATTGGAACACTCAGCTATTGGGCGTGTATAATGATGATTATACACGCTAAAATCTGCCGCCTTCTACCGAACGCCCATAGCTGAGAGGTAGAAACGCCGACTAACGCCAATTTGGTAGTGTTTCAATCCTGGGTGAAAAGCAAAGAGATGTCTAACCGTACTGATGAGCTGTGATACAGCATTACAAATCTGTCTGCGGAAGACTTTATATATATGTGTGTGTTCAGATTGAGATAAGTGGGAGGAATTGTTAAATTGCGCCAAAGAAAAAAATTACCTCCGTTTTATGTTTCAAATTACGCGCAAACGCACAGTTTGATTTAGATTTTGTATATCAGGGTCACTCGAGCACGTTATGTGGAAAAGAGAACACCATGAAATTTAGGAAAGGAATACTCTGATGCAGAGCATTTACACTGGAATATCCTATACGAGCATTACAGATTAACTGTATGTCAGTTTGAAGACATTGCAGAGAATGCGGAAGTCTAATATCGATTACAAAGAGTGATTACTAGCGATGACTATGCCTCCATCGTTTTTTCCACAGGTTTTCTAAAACAGTGCTCTATATAGAGTGGCTTGATGAGATAGTGCTCCTCTGGATCAAGAAGGTGAGTGTTTGGAGACTCTGTGTCTGTCAAGAGAATAGGGCACCAGGCCACATAAGCATGATCATAGCTGTTAGACAATTTCTGCAGCCACATTAAACCTGGTTACCTAACTTTTCTGACTGAAATCACCTTGATTATTAAAAGAAGAGGCTCACTTGAACGAGAGACCAACAAAAGATTCCTTTTAACACTGATGAAGAACTGAAGACAAAAAATTATGGGAGAATTCCTCAACTTATAAAAGGTGTGAGCACGGAATAGATTACATGTGCGTTTAGTTTTCAGACGTCGTGGTTATTTTCTTTTCTTATCACATATAACTAATAAAAGAATTGTAATGACTAGATGATTGATGCGTTGATGCTTGAGTAGGTACTGTTTTATCAAAATGTACCATTTTTCCAGGGTGCTCAATCACGGTGTGTAAGCGTTGTCATCCCCAGATAGATCTGTTTCACTTGATCACAGCTTATCATTAGGGTTAGACATCCGATTCCTTTCTACCCATGATTGAAATCCGTCAGCTGTATATATATATATATATAAATATATATATATATATATATATATGGGGGGGGCAGTTGCGTGTGCGTGGGTGTATATGAAAATATTTACGAAAACTATCTGTGCGAGATTTTTAAAGACACTGAAAACGTAAGATCAAGAAACGTTTCATTCGGTAAGTCAACACACTTTTAGATTTTTTAATTAGTCACACACACACACACACACACACACACACACACATAAACACACGCACTTTATCCTACAAATACGCAGCATTTATATATAATTTGAAAACGAGAGTTTTTAGTAACTACTTTTCTGAATTTCGGTGTATTCAGGTGATTTGTTATAACCGATTCTGCCGTATTCAAATGTTCATGGAAAAGGAATCCTTTATGAATACGCAATTTTCAAAATTATGAGAAACTGCTAAATATCTAAGAACACATTTTTTTAATCATTTCACCCCGAGCAAGGCGGAAACGCCACTGATGTTCAGGGGGTTACATAAATGTAAAAAGATTAATTAGAAAAGAGTGAGGAGTACAAACTAGTTAGAAAGGAACAATAGAAAGCTGAGAAAGCAGGTGCGAGAAAGGGAAGGTTATACAGAGGAGGGGAGAGAGCTAGAGTACAGTGGTTAGTAGATGAGTATTGACTTTGCATTTAAATTTCTGGAGGTTGTAGCCATCAGGAAAGCAAGAATACGGGAGCGAGTTCCACAGGCGGGAAGTGCGAGAGAGGAAGCTGCAGGAGTAGAATTGTCGTCTGCATTTGGCTAACGTGACTGTGAATGGGTGCCAGTCTGGTTGCACGAGTAAACACCTGTTGAGGAGGCATCAGTGACTTAAGCTCGTCCGAGCAGAAGCCATGAAAGTATTTATAGAACAGACAAAGAGAGGCCACATTTCGACGATGGGGAAGTGGCTGCAGTCGAGTCGCCAGATCAGTACCTATCACATTACAGACTCTCCTTTGGAGCTTGTCAAGAACACCGAGGAGAACGGCAGGGGCACCTGACCATAAATGGCAGCAGTACTCCATGAACGGACGGATGGTTGACTTGTATATATGCAGCATGGATTTAGGTGGAAAAAACATCCTGGATCGACATAGTGACCCAATCTTCTTAGCAGTAGATTTTGCTATGAATTTAATATAGAGGTTCCATTTGAGGTCTGAGGACAGGTAAAGTCCGAGGAGGCGTAGTGTATTACTCTCAGGGAGAATCACTTGGTCCATGCTTATGAGAGGCAGAAGAGGTTGCCTGTAATGGTTGACAGACAACAGCTTGGTCTTAGATGAATTGAAGTTGACTAGCCATTTCTTGCCCCAGTTCACCACAGAGTGTAGATCCCGCTCTAGGTCAGCAGCGAGATTCTGTCTGTCCGCCACGACAGGTTTCTTACTGGAGTGGGAGTAATTGTAGTGTCATCTGCGTAGATGCCTACTTGGGACTTGATCTTATCTGGAAGGTCGTTGATGAAAATAAGGAAGAGCGTTGGGCCCAGGATAGAGCCCTGTGGGACACCAGCATTCGTGCTGTCGTACGAAGAGGCACGCTCATTCAGAACGACCTTCATTCTGCGGTTATTTAAGAAAGATTGGATTAGGTCAAGCAGGCGACCGATAATAAAATAACCGCGTAGTTTGCATCGGAGGCCAGAGTGTCAAACCCTGTCGAAAGCCTTGGAGATGTCCAGAGCAACCGCGCGAGCCTCGTCAGACTCATCAAGGGCCTGTAGCATGTACTCCGTTAAGGTTGTTAGCAGGTCGGCAGTGGACCTGGCAAAGCGGAATCCATATTGCCTGTCGGAGAACAGTTGGTGTGCGGTGAGATGATGAACTATTTCAGCATTGATTATAGCCTCGAATACTTTCCCGAATATCGGTAGAAGACTGATAGGGCGATAGTTGGATGGGTTCGAGGGTTCACCACAATTCTTAAATACAGGAACGACTGAAGAGAATTTCCAGCATGCAGGAAAGCAGGAAGCAGAAAGGCAATAGTTAAATAGTTTAGCGAGGACAGGATTAAAGTTCTGGAGCTCATCTCTTAAGGACTATCACCGGGATTCCATCGTCTCCACACGCCGTATGGGGGTCGAGTTTTGAAATTACTCTGGATACTACTGTCGGGGTAATATATACGTCGTGCAGTTTGGACTCAGTTCTAATAGGGAAGTCGGGTGGGTGTACTCCGGACGAGTCGAATGTGGAGTTGGATGAGAATCTGTGGGCAAAACGCACAGCTTTGTCCGCAGATGACGTGAGAACCTGAAATCCATGGTTTAAAGGAGGTATTAAGGATTTCCTATTGTTGAGCACTCGTTTACAAATCCTCCAATAGTCCGTGGAGCCGAACTTGCGGTCAGCTATGTGCTGTCGCATTCTCTCAGCAAACAACTGTTTGGCGTCATTTAGGGTTCTCTTGCACTCATTGCGAGCAGATATGAACAGGCGCCTATTTTGATCAGTTGGCTGTCTCCGGAATAGACGGAAGTAATTGTTCCTGTGGGCAATGGCGGCTGAACAGGCCGGAGAGAGCCACGGAGAGGAATGAGGTTTTAAGCAATATGAAGGCATCAATTCCAGCTTTCACCCATGACGAGACACAGAGGCATAGTCATCAATTGATAGGTCAAACACTTTTCCACAAGGGACGTCGCAGAGGAAATCGCGAAAGGCATCCCAGTCAGCTTTTTGTTAGAGGTAGGAGGTTCTATAAGTAGGGGGCTCTTGGGGGGAGCGAGATTGGAAAGAAATACTGAGAGAGACTACAGCGTGGTCGGAGTTGCCGAGAGGGCAAAGCTGCGAGACTTGACAGGCGTCAGGCGCAGAGGTGAAACATGGGCGAATGGGTGATAGGAAATAGCCTTATCTATGTCGTCAGCAGTCAGGAGAGGAGGGAGAACGGTAAAGAAAGAATAGGTAACTAACCGAACTGAGGAGAAACAGGCGGAGACATATGTATTGGTGGTCAGTAGATTCGAGTGAAGACACTCTAGCTATGGGGAGGTGTTCGCTGACATAAACACCCAGCCCATGCATGTGGACAGTGGAATCCTTCCTTAAAAGGGGGAGATAACCAGGGATGAAGAGGTCAGAGGGGGGGATAGCTGAGTTAGTTTCGCAAAGCGCAAGGATGTCAGGGGACTTTTCATGCAGGAACGTTTCTACACTAGGAAAGTTAGTACGAATGCCACGGATATTAGTGAAGGAGAGGTTAATGGGTTTAGGTGGTTTGGATTTAACTTGTTTAGGGTCATTTCTGATTTGTTAATCATGATTCTGTTTGTAGAAAGGGACCTAGGGTAGAGGATACAGGCGGTCATTACCCACGATCTATGCTGGGAGGGAAACTGGCTAGGGCTGCAACAAGGTGTGGCCTCGGGGTTGCCCACTGAAAGAGCTTGCAGGGACACCTATCCATGCGCGAAATGGCACTACAAGAACCCCGATATTATACAACTGTTGATGAGAGCAGCCGCTCTTGACGCTACGCAAGAGTTAGGGCTCCTAACTACCAGTCGGAAGCAGCAACCAGGAACCTGCCAACCAGCTACCCTCACAGTGATGAGCCGTTGCCACCAACCGGCCAGATCGCAGGAAACTCACGGAAGCACCAATACCAAGGTCTGAAGAGAGAGAAGAGAAGAGAAAACCGGAAACCACATCCTAAACAGGAAACAAGAGGCGAGCCTCTACTCCCGTTTAATAGACGTGGGAGGAGTATTGACCGGGCGATAGTGTGACTTATCTACTCCTATTGGCGAACCTCTACTCCAGTTCAATAGACGTGGGAGAAGTATTGACCAGACGATAGTTTCATCTATGTTTGTATGATTCTAGTAAGTATTTTTGTTATCGTTACACTTGAGACGGATTTATGTTCTTTCATTTAGTAATTAATTTTTCACGAGAATGACTACGTTATTACATGTAGCACTGAGTCCTATGATGATTAAATGCCACCTTCTGAACTACCGATAACCAAGTCACAAGAATCTTCTAGATTTCGCCCATAGATTTAATTGCTTTCTTTTTATATTCTAAATTACCCTTCTTTTGGTTGGTTGTCCCCCAAGGCAGAGATATTGGAAGAAGTGAACCGATTCAAATTTTTATCAAATGCTCAAAGTTGAATACATTTAAAATTTGACCTCAAGTTTACTACAACATTCGCATTCTGTATCAGATTTTCTCAAATGTTCCAATCAGATTCTACAAATCTGTCTGGAATTTCGATGTTTTACTCTTTTAGAAAATCAAAGAAATATAAAATAATTCGGTGTAGAATTTGAATTCTTTCGGCATTTTGTAGTACATCATTTAAAATAGCTAAAAGCCAAAGGAAACTTTAATTTCTTCTTTCTGTTTGTTTAAAACTCGAGGGGAGATCATTGCTTCAGGGTGAAATGCCGTACCAAAGTGACAGGCTGTGAATGGAAACTAAATATGTCTTTGCTGGAAGCAAACAGAGTTTATTTTATTGTTTTAAATATTTTATTTACCTATCAGACGTGATATGTGATAAGTTGATCACACCTGAAATATTTATATTAATATAACAACATCTAATAATAATAATAATAACGTCAGAAAGAGCTCCCGTGTCTAGTATTATGAACACGTGATAACAACAGATAAGTAACTGCTCGAGAAAAGAAATCTAAAACTCTTATGGAAATTTTCTATACAAATGGCGAATCATACTGGGTGAATAGAAAATATTTGATACAGGAATTAACCGAACGATAGAACAAAAACCTACATCATTTTAAATTTTTAAGTGAGGAGATTATTAGCAAAGAAATTAACTAGAGAACCATTTTGTTTGGAGCACTATTTTGTAAAAACAATTGACTATTGAACTAATGCTTAAAGTTTAATTCCTTAAGTATCAATGTGTGACATGAAAATAAACTGTTCCCTGTGCAGAAGCAAAATAATTATAACAGAGGACATTAAGATGGTAGGTTCTAATTTCATAATTTAAATTATATAGAGACACCGATGAAGACAAAACAAGATTATAAAATAGGATTTAAAAATCTCAATTCAAAAGATATTGAAGAATATTATTAGAAAGGAGGAGATAAAGATAGAATTGCACTGAAATTAGAAAACAAAACAGTACAGAGACAAAGGAACATTAACTTGTTTCTAAATTCAATTTTCAGACAGGAAACTGAGATTGAAAGCCGTATAATACAAATTTATCAGTATAAGTAATATCAGGAAAATTGTGCACAAAAAATTGATGCCACTATTTTGTAGAGTATGATGAAATTGTATTAAATTATTGCGCACATTGATAGTGATGATTTACAAAGCGTATCTTACATGTGGCACAAGTAAGGAGGTAAGGGACACCCAATGAGGACAATCTCAATACTCAGTGGATCCAGCGAGACAAGGTTGCTAAACATTACACAAACTTGAGGTGTGCACATTGATAATGAGCGGCCAGGTTTATCCCCGATTGTTTATAAATTATTGAGAAAAATTACAACAGTCAAAATGGGTCATTAAATTCGTCGAAAGAGAAATGTTATCAGCTAGAAAAAGAGTAGTATAAAAATGTACCGAAAAAAACTCTTTCAGTCAGGAATATGAAGGATTTTCTGAGATATTTCGATAGAAACACACAAACATTAGGTATATACCAAAAGAAAATTAGAACAGAAAACGAAAATTTAATCATGGATTCATCGCCCCTATTTTGATGTAGCGGGTCGTTTTATAGAAATAATAGTGCAAAACTAACGAGAGAAAAAAAAGGAAATCTCATGCACTAAAGCATTAACTTGCAAGCCCTACAGAAGGAAAGCCTATTAGAAAAGGCAATAATGATCCGAAGAGTGATTAACTATAGCTATACTTTAAGCTCAAGATGCATGCATAAATAGATATTAAGGCATTATCAGAGAAAATACTGAAATAATAATCATAATTATATCACTAATAACAATAATAATAAGCCAAAGTTTTTACATGTATGAATTAAAGTTGTATGCACAGAGATTATAATGAGCTGGTAGGTCTTCTGCAAACTGTAAAATGTTTCAGCGAAGACATTGGAATGTCATTCAATTTGAATAAATGTGCTAAAGTTACAGTTTTACAAGGATCATTACAACAAATGACCTCAATTAACATAAACCCTGCTGTAACACTTGAACTGGACTCTAAGCGACATCAGACGAATGAATTTTAAAACAAGAAACCTTATTTATAAGCATCAGATTCATCATCCAAATGCTGATGAATACCGTCTATACATACCCCGTAAAGAAGCTGGAAGAGGTCTTATTCAGCTAGAATTGTCATGCAAAACAACAACTATTGGCTTATTAACATACATAGAAACAACAAAGGACTGGATGATACAATTATTCAAACAACATAAAAACAGAAAAAAATGATTCAATAATGAAAGAAGGCAGTAAATACAAACAAGATTTACATTCAGTAAATTCTGTAGAAAAGCAAAATAGAAGCTAATAGCCAAATATTGCGGCAAAAAATATGAAAAAGAAAGCCAAGTATAAATCTCTTAAACAGATTAAACAAGGCTGGCACGACAAATCTCTGCCTGGCCAATATCCAGGACGTGCCAATAAATCCAATGTTGTAAAGTTAATACTCATCGATGATTACGTGCATCTGGATTAAAGTCTAAGACTGAAGTCTTTATTCTTGCAGAGCAAAATCAACGTCTTTTCAGTAGGGACTTTCAGGCAAATTTTATACATAATAATGTGGATCGAAAATGTAGGTTCTGTGATAAATACCAAGAAACAATAGACCATCTGGTCTCAAGATGTTATGTACTTGTCCCAAATATAAAAATCGTCAGGAGAAAGTGGGGCAATTTTTACATTAGACAATGTGCAAATATTATTGAAAATATGTAAACAATACTGGTATGAAAAATAGAGTATCTCGCCGTTTTATCGCATTACACTATCTACACATACAGACAAATTGAAGCAAATAGGCCGGAAATTATTTTTAAAAACACAGAAAGAAAAAAAGTTTTTTCTTGACATCGGATTGTTATATAGGAACCAGGGAATTCGAAAAATTGTCAAAATATAAAGACCTGGAAATTGAAATAGAAAAAATGTGGAAATTGAAAACAAGAATCGTGCCCGTGAATGATAAAAAATGGAACAAAACAACACATTGAAATAATCCATTGAAACCCTAGCTTAAGAGATATGCAAAAAATTGTCTTGTTAAGTACAGCTCACACACTAAGAAGAACTTAGTCTATGTAACGCTAGGAATGTTAGTGGAGATAGAAAAACATGAAATGGAGCTATAACAACACACCACAACATGCCTTCCCGCAGACGCAGTAGATTGAGCGACTATAGCAGAAATCGGAATATGTTGAAAATGACAACATAATAATATTTTCAAATCTTTCAAATTACAAGGATCATGAAGTAGAAATCTAAAAAAACATCATCAGGACCTACAAAATTTCAGTTTTTGTTGGAGCCAAAACATTGATTGAAAACGGTTCCGATAAACGCTTTGAAGGGAATTCTGATAGCCTACGACTTAAAGAAATAAACAATAAAATTGTACTTACGAGTAGAACCCACACATCACGAAATACTTTATCTATGTAAAATATCTGTGGTTTTCATGTTCTTGTTTTATTTTGGTTTTTACACGAATAATCGGTGGGAAATATCATGTAGCTATTTCTGACCGTAAGTATCACGTTGGATCTCAGAAGTAAATGTGTATACAACAGAAATCAAAAGAAATAGCAATAGTAATAGGCTAACGGCAATTTCCGTGGGGAAAATATACCAGTTATGTCATGAAAATGTATCGGTGCATTGTGAGCAGAATGGCTGCTGCAATGGCTTGCCTATAACTAGGTAACATTTTACGATTGAGAAAACGTCTCTGAAGCATGGGAACCTTAAATTAATCTATCTTTACAACAAACATACATATGAAAGGACTGTTTGTCTGATGTCCATGTTGCTTCTACCTTGGTTGTAACAAACAGTACAATGACATATTTAGTTAAAAATACTAATTATGATAATAAATTAAAATAATGATTGAAAAGAAAAGTAGTACCAGCTACAGTAGGTGCTCTTGGAATGATAAAAAATGAAATAAAACAACACATTGAAATAACCACAAGAAATACCAGCTTAAAAGATATAGAAAAAATGATTTTTTTTAATCACTTCACCCTAATCAAGACACTCTACTGCCACTAATGCATAGGGGCTACATAGGGGAAAGTAGTGAGAAAGAGTTGTTAGTTATAGGAAATGTCGAAAGGAGGGTGATAGACGGATGTGGATAACGAGGATTGGGACATGGTAGATGGGAAGAATGTTTGAGAGAATGTACGTGAGTTAGTGTGATAAGAGGTGTCTATTGATCTTACATTTAAATTTCTGGAGATTGTAGTTGTAAGTAAGTATATGGAACGGAATTCCACGGGCGGGAAGTGCGAGAAAAGATGTTAGGGTAGAAATTGCAGTTATATTTATCTGTTTCACTGTAAGAGATTGAGACCGAGTTGCTAATCTAGGAGCTTGTGCAAATTCATACCTGGGACGGACCAGTGATCTAAGTTCATCGAATCAGAAGCCGTGAAAGTATTTATAGAAGATCAGAAGGAAGCCACATCACGCCGGTGAGAGAGTGACTGCAGCCGGGCTGCCAAATCGGTAAGATAGAAACAAAAATGAAATGTATCAATAACAAAACCTTAAACGCAAACATGGAAGGTAGGGTGATCATAGTAGAAATCGAATTATGGTGAAAATGATATATGGTAATGATTATGGTAATGATGATAACAATGGAAATAATGATAATAAAATTAATGTAAAAAATATTAATAAAAATAAAGTTAGTTATAATAATAATGATATTAATAATAATAATAATAATAATAATAATAATAATGTTAATATCAGTGATAATAAAAATTAAATTATTGTAATAAATGATAATAATAATAATAATTAAAATAATAATAATTGTAGTGATAATAATAATGCTATTGATGAAATTTTTGTAAACCTAAACTTTTCTCAAATGGCTTTGGTAACAGTCCTTACAAATAAAAATATAAATTTAAATGAAAAAAAAAAACTAGAAAATACTAGAATATTGCCGAATAATCAAAATGAATAATTGAAACAAAAATGTGAATCAAGGCCATAATTTAGATAAGGTTATAAAGTGCGAAATTTTAGGGAAAACATTTATTTTAAAATGCGTGGTCTCTTTTCCCACAAAAGCAGCACCGTAAGTCTAATGATATTCTATCAATTTTTTCATAGCTAAACAAAAAGAGAGCTCTATTATTTACTTGCACATTAATAACTAGGACACCAGATATTATATACACTGGGTCAAGACTTGTTTACTTACGTTAACTTCTATGTTAAGCAGGACCTTCTACCGTATATGAATGCTTTCCTATATACGGAATCTTAACATATTCGAATCAAAATTCAATCGTTCTTGATAAGCATGAGTATCAAAATCATTATAATTTAATTCTTCCTTTTTAATACATGTCACACTACTTGCTCTTTAAAGCCCTTGATTTTAATGAAATTTAGTACAAAATACACGTATAATTGCCAGAACAATATATCCAAATGATATTTATTAAGCTTTCTGTGTTTTGATTTTATTCAAAAGAGCCACTTTTTAAATCAATAAATATATTTCAGAGAAATATCTTCATCATTTCACCATGTTTCCTTTTTCTCTTTCGGTTTCATATGATAATCATTAATGTATGATTTAGTTGATATTTTATTTGGTATACTATCAACCGCTTAATATTAATTCATTACAATTTACATTAATTTTCATTTAACACCATAATCAAGATGCTTATTTTCCCTCTATTTCCGAAGAAAAAGATAGGAAGGAAACACTTACCGTTACTGAAAAAAGACATGATAAATATTGCAGCTGAGAAATTTCCTGAAATTTATATATATATATATAATAACTTCACTACAAGAAAGGAAGTACTGACACAGGTTAGCAAAGTGTTACATAAGAGGTGAGTGATGAGAAAGTGGAACGCGTTTCAGGGGGTGTCAAAGAACGGATAAGAGAAGGATGAGAACACTGATGTAAAGAGCGCTGTATGGGAGTACAGAGGAAAGTAAAAAGAAAATGATAACAGTGTTGTCTGGGAAATGACGCGAATCAAGGAGATAAGATATGTTAACTGACGTTGTTTTTAAATTCTTGGAGATTGTAGCTGTCACGGAAGCAAGTATAAGGAAGGGAATTCCACAGACTGAAAATTCGAGAAAAAAAGATAATAGAGTAGAAGTTGCGGTTAGATTTAATCGGTTTCACTGTAAATGGGTGTGACCAAGTCGCTATTCTAGTAACTCGCGTAAAGTCATGTAGAGGAGGTACCAGAGAGCTAAGCTCATCGGAGCATAAACCGTGTAGAAGAAATATAGAGAAGACATATTACGTCAGTGAGAATGTGACACGAGTTGAGCTACCAGGTCGGGATCAATACCACTGCAGATTTTGTGTTGGATTTTGTCAAGGAACCGAAGATGAATAATATATATATATATATATATATACATACATATATATATATATATATATATATATATATATATATATATATATATATATATATATATTGTTAAACAAAACAAAGACAAGAGGAAAACTGCACTTCAAATAGTCCACGCGTTTTGTCCCATGATGGATCTGATCAAGGAAAAAAAAAAGAAATGAGCTTTATTCTAAATTACTTATCCATAAACAAACAATAAAAAACAAACTTAACAAAAACAAAAACAAAATTACCTCTACCTACACAGAAAATCATACAACTATGCTAGCTAATTACTAAGAAATGTTTCTTCATTTTAATGATCATTTCCGTAGACCAATCTGTGGTTTACTTATGGAGTTGCCTTTCAGCGGCGTTCGCGCTTGTCTGTTTTTAGAATGTTTGGAAAGAGATTCTTTCAGAAACATTTTACCACCAAATTCCTCCTACTTGAGATATATAGACGACTCCCCTTTAATCTATCCAGAAACTACTAACATAGCAGACTTTGTCAACAAACACAATAACATTGAACCTACTATAGATTTTAGCTTCGAAACTGAATCTAATAATACTCTTCCTTTTCTAGATATCATACTACACAAAAATAACAACAAACTCGGTTTTGACGTCTACAGAAAATCCACCAACAAATTTCTACTCCAGCCACTCTTCCAAAATCAAATCTGGTATTATTATACGTTTCTTTTTAAGAGCACTAAGAATACGAAGCCCCCAATATTTAAGAAAAGAAGAAAAATACATAAAAAACACTCTCAGAAACTTGCATTACCCATATCACTTTATTGACAATGCAAAAAGAAAGGCACGTAATATATACAACCACAACAAAATAAACACTGTTAACTATAATAATCTAAACAATAACAAATACATAATTCTACCAAACAACTCCATTGCATCTAATATCCAAAACAATCTATCTCGTATAAAAAATACACGCATAGTAGCAACTACATCGAAAAATATTATGGACATTATCAGATCTAAAAAATAACTGAAATCAAATTGATGCACAAACAGGTGTATATAGAATAAATTGCCGGGGTTTATACCTCCATGTACATCGGAGAAACAAATAAAAATCTAAAAAAACGTATATATGAACACAAAAAAGACATCAATAATAATCTAACAAATGCAATAGTGATTCACAGAAATAAATTCAACCACAATTTCGATTTTAAAAATGCCACACTAATAAAAAGCGTAAACAATTCATTCAGAAGAAAATTTCTCGAGAGCGTCGCCATCAATCTGCGCCCCGGATTTTTCCCAATCTCACCTTTACTTATGGAAATTATACTAAACAGACTGACATACATAGTGAAAAGTTAAAAGAAAACGGTTAAATTCACTTTATTTTAACATCTCATGACTTTGCACTACACATGAAGGAATTCTAAAACAGACAAAGATACCTATAAAAAAAATTCAAAGAAATCGATTGAATTCCCTTCATTTTAATATCTCGTGTATTTGAAATACACATGAAGAAATTCTAAAAAATAAATATTCTGTTAATCCTGAGAAATGATTTGTGAGCGTTTCTGTGGTTGACAACATTGTTTGTTTATAGATACGTAATTTAGAATGAATCTCATTTCAATTTTTGCTTTGATGAGGTCCATCATTGGACGAGACACGTGAGCAATTTAAAGTGCAGTTTTCCTCTTGTCTTTGTTTTGTTTAACCATCCTGTTCTTAATCTCAGATCATAACTAAGTTCTAACTATTTAACGCCTAGCTGAGGGAAAGAAAGGGAATCATATGTTTTCGTAACGTTATTTGCGCATAATTAAATGTAATGAACAGGATTGCAATTCGAGGTGATCTCTACACTGACTTGTTCCTTGACGTTTCCACTTTCACCATCTGCATATATATTCACTTAATATAGCGTCTTACTAAATTTGAGTGTTAGTTTGAGAAACTTCTCGTAATAACTTTATTATATAAAAGTGGAAACTCAAGTTAGTAATTCGTTTGTAAAAATCTCATCGTAAATTTATTCGTATTATTGAAAAAAGTAAATTAAATTTTCTCATTTCCTGTCTACATTTCCTCTTCACTGATTGCCATATCTTGCGAAGCGGTCAATCTTGTATGTCATAGCACTTATTTGAGAAGAATTCTGATAGTAGAAGAAAATTCTACGTTTGATCAAATTATCTTTCCAAAATAACTTTGAGCTTCGAGACGTGGAATTCACTTATGGCCAGTGATAAAGTTAATCGCAAACCTCCTGGTATCTTCAAAAGGTCAATTTCACTTGGCAATAAATCTTCGCATTATCTCATTATTTCACGATATCACGCAGAATTTGACTTTAAAACCAGACTTTCTATTAGCTAATTTTGCTTTTCAAAATATTTCCATATTCGAAAACTTGCATACAAACTTGGTTCTCAAATGATTTTCATTTGCTTGCTCAAAAATTCAGTGTGTGTCTTCTACTATTTTCCGCTACAAGAACAATGTCTAAGACTTATCAAATGCCAATACTTAACCACAGAGAAATCATTAACATGAAAAGGAAAAAACTGATTTGCAATGTTTTGCAACAATAAATCAATTACGAGGTAACCATTTAGTTTCTCTAATCGAAACTTTAAAAATTGGCTGAGGTCCTCGGAATGTTTCCAGGGATTTATGCGCCATATTGATATGAATTTGCAAACGAATATGAAATTCTTGTATACAATTGTGTCATTGAAAAGATATTTGGGTTTGGGGGAAAAATTTATATGACTCTTTTGTCGTGTTCTGAAACGGCTTTTTATGTCCAATGAACATTCAAAAACGGGTTCTTCTCATTTATGTGCTGTGCAGGGCGGAGAAGATACTGGACTTTTCTCTTGTTTCTTGCCATAATAACATCTTTTCTTTTAATATCTCTTTTGAACCCCGCTCTGCCATCCACTTACTCCAGCCAATCAAGTATGCCACGCTCTGCTTTCTCTTAGATCTATTCACTCTATCACCCCTGTTAGTATTAGATTCTCCAAACACTTTTTTTCACTACGTGTTTTAGAAATCTCAGCTGTTTCTTTCTGATACTAAGTATAAGATTTCATTTAGTTTGCAACCTCTCCAAAACATAGTCTTTGATTACATATTCGGTCCATAATATCCGCAGTATCCTTCCATAGAATTTATTTTAATTCAAAACATTACTTAATGTTTCATGACATTGTCCCGAATTCGCTGCTACTATATGTATATCACATAACAGACCATTATTTTCTTTGTTTCCAATGAAACCTTCATGTTTCTCAATACTCAATATGACTTTGAACTGCATCCAGTGCCATGTCAATACTTCTTTGGATCTCGGATTATAGTGTCGCACTCTTTCTTTATCTATATAATTCTTCCCAGGCATTATAATTTCTGCACCTAGTTGATTTCCGTATTCTCGACTTGTAGTTGGCATTTTGGGTTTCTCACTTTACTGATCATAATCCATGCAATTATCATGTAGCTTATATTTCGTTCATTCTTTTTGCTTTCTTTGAATAGGCCTTGCAGTTTTCTTTCCCTGTCTGCTCTCAGCACTGTGCAATCTTTGTATCTTGTATTTTTCAGATTGTGACAACCAGCATATGTGTGTAGCTATTTTTCTGTGATGTTTTATTTCTTAACAAATCTAAGAACCTTATTTCTACAATCAATAAAATAAAATTCTATTTGTATTTTTTCATTAAAAAAATATGTTTTGTGTGGACATGATTGTGGCCAGATGATAAAACACTTCTGGTTTGATTGGTTATGGTGAAATATGTTACTGATGTTTTTATTTATTCTGTAGTTGCTAATTTTTTAATTTTTCTAAATGTTCTTATGGTACGTGTAAAGCATTTAATAATAGTAATAGTAATTACAGCAACAGTACAAAAAGGAAATTGCCAAAACGTGGAATGAACACTAACAAGATCTACCTGAATTTAGGAACTATAAAATGTTAGACACTGAACAATCATATTCAAACGCCAAAACACCGTGATCAAAGAACACAAAAACATAATATGCTCTCATATTGGCATGGTATTTTTCACAATTTATAATATATCAAGGAAAATACATAAAATCCGTGTTTGATTTCAAGTTGAATTCTTTGGGTTCGTTATGCACAAAGACGGTATAAATTTATCTCATTTAATTTTAGCTCTGGATTAAACTAGGTTCTTTAGACTTGATTGGCAAGCAACCTACTGAAGAAAATAATTAGATTTCTAGTCAGCCATGTCTCTTTTGAGACATTATCACTCAAGCGTGTATCATTTATGGCACTTGACTAAGTATCCAAAGAATAAACAATGTTTTCTTCTGATTTTCATTGTTAATTCTTGTTTATAAACTACAAGTTCATAATTTGTATATTTCATATGATACAGAATAGAATCAATCCCTCGAAAAGAAACTGTTTCTTTATGTGCAATTATACATTTAACTGAATATATACATAAAATAAACGTTTAAAATTACAAATACACATTTTTATAAATAGATAAGCTATCAGAAAATAAACCAGGAAGACTTAAACTGAAACTCTTGTAAATGTAACACATCATTCAATAAATCCAGGGATTGACATATAAATGTCGCTTCTAATAAAAGAATCAATAAGATGTTTATAAAGTACAAACCATCAAATGACACGTTTCAAAATCTGGGTCCAAATGTATTATTAGTATACAAATTACAGTTATTTAAATTAAGCTAGTTTAGCAATTGTTCAAAACAACGAAATCTCTGAATTTCGTGTGTTGATAAATGATTGCTTTCTGATGAAAAAGAATGCTATTCAAGCAATGGATTCATAATTGTTATTCTGATACTACTCCGTCGGAAACAACGGTTAAATGGTGGTATGCTGACTTTAAATACTCCTACAAGTTCGACACTTTTTACAGCAAACACAAAAGAAAATCTTGAAACTCCTTTTTGCCGATCGAAAATTAAAGTTGCTTGAAATAGCAGAGAGTTGAACATATCAGAAGGCAATGTATTCACATTTTGCATGAACATTTGTCAGTGAGAATGCTGTGTGCAAAGTGGGTGCCACGTTTTCTTCAAAATTTAACCGTTGCTCATATTTTCAGTCCAACGTATTATCAGAGCCCTTCCAAATCCCGCATTTCTATTGTTCCATGTATTTTTTTAATTCATAAAGAAGTTGTACAGTCTTCATTGCCATATACAACGACTGATTATCAGTACAGTTTTTTTTGTTTCTAACGACATATTTATGCTTTTAATATTTGCTTATCTTTCGAAAGGCATATCAATAAGCCTTCGCATTTCAGTATTACACATTCCATTTTCTGTTAAAACATTTACCTGATACTTTAATTATTTTACAAGGTTGATTACTTTTATCTCCAAATTGTAATTTGCATGTTTGACTGCTCATTTTGCTAAAGATTTACTTATGTCTTGTTTCACTACTCTATTGCTATTATCATTGGTCAATATGTTTGATAGTTCCTCCTACTCTAACCCTTACAACTAAGACCAGCCATGCCACATACATCTAGGCGGACCGCCCTTGTTCCTTTCGCATTTCGTTATTAAGATGGAAGTTTCTATTAAAAAGACCGTTATTCAAGTCTATATTCAACTAGTATCTCTTTCACATATCGTAGTAAAATCCGTTTCTTAGATATTACTATTCATGAATCAGCCTCATTTCGTAATACTTTACCATCAGTTGTTCTTGGGACTTTTATTAAAAGAATATGAGTAAAAAAAATAAGTGACATAAAGTAGAATAAAAAGCTTTCAATATAAGAATCTACTATTATCATTGGGCCATTAAATGACTCATAATCGGGAATTAAAATCATGCAAAGACTTGAATGGTTAGTGTAGCAAGCGAATATAGAAATTATGATACAAATTGAGAAACTTGTCTTTCCGAAATGAAACGAACTATTAAGACATAGTGTAAATTTCACTAGAAACAAGTAGAAGATCGATAAACCCGAGATATAATATTCAATCACCCGTATAGTAAAGACTGTTATCACAAAACGGGTATTGAAGCGAGTGGCTTGTGGATCTAACGATGGATGCTGAGAATATCATAAAGATTACATGTAAGCAACGGGAAGTTTCAAGAAGATTAGGAACTACAAGGAAATCAATAATTATAATGGATAGAGATAGTTGCAACATCTGGGATGCAATGTACTACAAGATTCAATAATGAAAATTGAAGCAGGGTGAAACAATGAGTAAGCTACCTTAAGTTAGCTTGAAGATTGATTTGTCTTATTTGTGACGTATCAAGGTTATTTAAACCCAGACAATATTGTAAGAATTCTTTGAGGATATTAATAATTTACTTATACAAAAAACTTCTAACTAAATCGCAGCTTGGGAAGAAGAGGCCGATTCACACCATTCCTAAAGCTATTTACACGTAATTGAAATTAACGAATGCGACTGAAATTGGGCTTCAACTCTTCGATTTTTCAGTTCCGATCCGTTATTCATTACAACACGCCCTCAAGCAATCTAATAGCAATTGGTATTCTAGAGCGGTTATCAAAATAGTCATACAGCTAGGTACTGACCCGTTTCATTCTTTTTTTAAATTTCAGTTATCGGTGTTTTAATGGGATCTGACCCAGTACGATATAATAATCCGACTGAAAAATTAGCAATAGATCAATAGTTATTCAGAGCAACAGACAACATGAAGTTATGGGGATCCATAATCGATCATGTCTTGAAAGAAAACCACACATGAAAGTGAGATAATGTTTATGCAGTGGAAATTGTCTCTGTGTAATTGATTCGTCATTTTTTAAAGGTTTAAGCTTTGAAGTATATTTTTTAAAACATTTGTTTTTATTATTTCTTCTAAAAACATTATTTCCTGATGGCTTTCATCTCTATAAAGAATACTATTGTCATTATGTTTCCGTTTAGTTGCTATTTAGTTGCGACAAAAGTGCTTGACATTTTAAAATATTTTCTTCTGTTCAAAAATCCCTGAGGCATAAAAGAAAACAAAAAATCCTTAAATTTGATAATGGGTAGCTTCCTAAATTTGAATGCAAAACATGCTATTAAAAAGACATTTTATCGGAGTCTCTGTAACTTTACACTATATTTGGCATGAATTTCATTTTAGTATTTTTTATTCGTCTCTTATGCAAAAGGCTTTCTCCTGGATAGGCAGATATTCATACACAATAAGAATATCTACTATTGCTAATATATATATATATATATATATATATATATATATATGTGTGTGTGTGTGTGTGTGTGTGTAGACTTTGAACAAACATTAGTACATTAGCATCTACGCATCGCACATTCAGTAATGAATTAGAGCACTCTGGCTATTGGCGTATGATATATCATACGTTAAAAGTCTGCCTACTTCTACCGAACGCCTATAGCTCAGAGTAAGAATGCTGACTGACGCATATTCAGCCGGGTTTCAATCCTGGGTTAAATGCAATCAAATGTCTAACTGTACTGATGAGCTGTGATGCAACGAAACAGATCTGTCTGCGGATAACTATATATATATATACTTGCAAAATTTTCAATATAGTTAAAAAATGTTAAAAGAAAACAAGAATAAATCTAAAATGGAAACTTATTCGTGCTGTGGTAGTACATTCGTACGGTAACGGTATAACATAAATTTGTATATATATATATATATATATATATATATATATATATATATATATCACAGGATAATGAAAAAACACGTAGTTTAAAACCCACTGTTCAAAGTTTTACTTTTATAAAGAGTGTTTGATGCACAGTAGTGGTTAATATATATATATATATATATATATATATATATATATATATATATATATCACAGGAAAGTGTAAAACGAAGATTAACGAAATGGTTATAAAGAACCCGAAAATTTACTAAAGTGCAAAAAATAATTTCATATCTATCTATCTATCTATCTATCTATCTATATATATATATATATATATATATATCGCAAATAAGTATTGCATCATTTTTTCTGTGTAATACAAATTATTATTAAATAGTTGGTGGCGAATTGGTGTCTTCATATTCTTTCTATTGTTGTTTGTACTTAATTTACTGATGCGAAAGAAAAAGTTAATATAATCAGGAGGACATTTCCTTTCAATAATCGAGGCATAAAAATGCGTGGACATTATGAAGAGAGATGGGAATCCCAAAAGCAAAAGTTCCAAGAAAAAAAAAGTTAGCATAGAATTTACGGATACATTTAGCCAACTCACATGCAAATTGGAGTGATTTTGACGCCAGTCAAGACCAGCGCTTGAATTAAAAAAGATTTGGTACAATAGCAAAGAGCTCATCGAGACAATTGACAGAAACATATTTATAGAAAAGATAGAGGGAGGTAACTTTATTTATTATGTATTTACAGAGTGTTATGATTAAAACGAACACATGTTTCCTTAGAACTCCGAGAGAGTAGTAACTTCTGAGTAAAAGTGATAAATTTTGTTTTCGAGACAATACAATTATATTTGATAGAAAAGCTAGGGCGACAAACGTAAATTATACAAACAAGAATAATATAAAAATGAATTATACTAAC
Organism: Ascarosepion bandense; assembly: GCA_037127315.1. Lineage (NCBI taxonomy): Eukaryota > Metazoa > Mollusca > Cephalopoda > Sepiida > Sepiidae > Ascarosepion > Ascarosepion bandense. The sequence continues at coordinate 104,631 of JBBBDQ010029592.1, read as the reverse complement.
AATAAATTCAACAAATTAATAAAACATTTCCTTTGTAAACTGAAGAAAGTTAGGTTTATATCTTAAGATGTGTATTCATTAACTGCGGAAAACGGACATTTACACATTAGTCTGCAATAGATTACCTGTAAAAGTGCATATTTGTCTTTCTGGTATATATATATATATATATAATTTTTCGGTTTTCTTTGTGTAGAACCTACGTATAATGTTAAAAATTGCAAATATATCAACCGGATATTTTAATTCTGTAACTTTTCATTTCTTTATATATCAGTTTCTTTCTCAAAGTTTCTAATCATTTCTTTACACATCTTTTTTAATATCATTGAATTTCCATCAATTATTGCTAGAGTTATTGTAAAACTTACACATTTTAAATACCTTCTTATCTCAAATCTTTTGCCGATACACTTAATTTATTTATGATCTTATCATTGTTTTTCCTCCTATTTTATTCAAAGCATTATTTTAAAACATTCGCACTTTTCGAGTCGAGTCTGTGCATCAGAAACACATTTTTTTATTCCACAGCAAAATTACACACAGCAAAACGTAAGCTTATACTTTTCTACGTAAATCGCATTTCGTAAAACAAGCGAACTCTGAATACTTTACCCTCTTTACTGCACTAACTTTCACTTAGAACGTTGTCACAGTTTAATAATTTCATTACATATCATTATTCCGAGAGAATAATAACGACATAAAATGAAATCTTACACTGAGGATATATTTCTGTCTATTTCAGAGTATATAGGATTTTTCAGAAATGCTTTTGTCTGCTCCAAACGATTTTATTTATTCTGACTTCAAATTATGTAAACGAATTTTCCCAAATTACCTGGAGTTCATGGGACCATGGTTGATTTTCTTTTTTCTTTCTTTCTTTCTTTCTTTCTTTCTTTCTTTCTTTCTTTCTATCTATCTATCTATCTAAATTCGGTTTTTAAATAAATTTCAAGTTCAAGTTGGCTACTACTAAAATATTGCAACAATGAAAACATTTTTATGAATATGTAGCTAAATCAACCTATGAATATAGACCAGATTTGTCAAACTATGTGCAGCGATCCACTGCGGGTCGCAAGCGGAATGTTAGTGGAAAGTAAAAAGTTGTAATAGAATTACAAATTAACGCCAATGTAATGCTATCAGCTGAGATAGTTCACAACCCGGTCTTTCATTGACAGATTGTTGTTTTATCAAGAAGTATGTTGTTTTTACGATCTTAATGAATCAGTGTCGGTAAGGTTCTTAATTTGTCATCATAATAAGGAAGTGGATTTTCGCATATTCACAGAGTTCTTTAACTACAGTAGAGTTTTTATCATTGGATTGCAGAATAAAAACTTTGATTATGAATATCTATGACTATTTTATATTTCTAGGTTTATATTGCCTCTGCTACGCCTATGCTATTTCACTCAAAATTTAAAATTATATGAACAATGATTGATACGTATTTACAAAGAATAACTACAAAATAATAATAATAATAACAATAAAAAAAAGAATGGAAGTGACAGCACCCCCTAAAAAATTGAAGAAGATATACAGTTCTGGGAAAAAATATGGGCTCGCCTTAAAGAACATAACAAAGAAACAGAGTAGATTGCGCACACAGATAGAACGAATGAAAAATAAACCAGAACCGACAGGGGTTTGGAATCACAGAAGAGGATGTTAAATGTGCACTTAACAAAGCACACAATTGAAAATTTCCAGGAATACATAAAATTCCTAAATTTTGGATATATTATTTAAATACAGCGCATAAAGATCTAGTCAAAGAACTTCAAGATATGGTTAACAATCCCACTAAATTTCCTGCATGAATGACCAAAGGAATTACATTTCTTCTACCCAAGAATAGTGACAAAAATAACCCGAAAAACTACAGATCAATTACATGACTTCCGACAACATAGAAACTATTAACTTCAATTTTAACAAAACAGATATATTTCATCTTGGCAAGAAATTACATTCTACCGCTTCAACAAACAAGGGTGCAAACGTGGTTGTTACAGATGTAAAGACCAATTACTTATTAACAGGATGATCTTGGAAAACTGCTTCAATGCAAAAAAAATTCATACTGCCTGGATAGATTAACCTAAATTATTCAATAGTGTACCAAATACCTGGATCTTAAAGACTTTAAAAATGTACAAGGTATCATCCGTCATCATCAATTGTATATATGTCGATATGGAAAACAACCCTTTATCTCAATCATATAAATGGAACCTATAAGTCTGGTGAAATAAAGATAAAAGATGTCTTTGCATACCTTACTATTTTGCATATCATCAATAGCATTAACAAATCAACTTACCAAGACAGAATGTGGTTATAAAATAACTCAAAAGCAAATAAGACATCTATTTTACATGAATGACCTAAATTTGTGTGCTAAAAATGATAATGAGCTGGAAGGTCTTCTGCAAATTATAAAATGCTTCAGGGAGGACATTGGAATTTAATTCAATTTGAATAAATGTGCTAAATATAGAGTTTACGAGGACCGTTACAACAAACTTCCTCAATTAGCTCAGACACTGCTGTAACAATAAAAGTATTTAGAGCCAGAAGAAGCTTATAAATACCTTGGTGTAAATGAGAGTGAAAAGATTCACCATATACAAATGAAAAAAATAGTGCGTAAATAGAAATATAGAAGTAATATTCTCAGAACAGAATAATGGCCAATAATAGCCTTGCCATCCGATTTGTCCAATATAGTTTTAAAATCTTGAGGTAGGCTATAATTGACATCATACCAATGAAATTAAAACAAGAAAGCTTCTTTCTAAGCATAAGATGCATCAACCAAAGGCTGATGTAGACCGTCTATATATACTCAGTAAAGAAGGTTGAAGAGGTCTTATTCAGCTAGAATTGTCATACAAGCCAACAACTATTGGCTTAATAACATACAAGCAATGGATGATGCAATCAATCAAACAACACGAAAACAAAATGAAAAGATATTCCATAATGAAAGAAAGCAGTAAATACAAACAAGATTTACATTTAGTAGATCCTGTAGAAAAGCAAAATAGAAGTCAAGAACCAACTATTGAAGCAAAAAATATGATAAAAGGCCAAGGATAAAGCAGTTGAACAGATGAAACAACGCTGGCAAGACAAAACAATGCATATTAAATATCCAAAACGAGCTAATAAATCCAATGTTGATTAAGTTAATGCACTTCGATGGTTACGTGCATTTGGATTAAAGTCTGAGACTAAAGGCTTTATTCTTGCAGCGCAAGACCACAGACCTTTCATTTGGAGCATTCAGGCAAATCTTATGCATAATAATGTGGATCGAAAATGCAGGTTCTCAGATAAATAACAAAAACAATGAACCATCTAATCTCAGGATGTTCTGTACTTGGCCCAAATGAATATAAAAATTGTCACGATAGAGTGGGGCAATAGCTACATTGCAAACACTATCGGAAAATATGTAAACAAACACTGGTATTAATATCACCCACAACCGGTTACAGAAATAGAAGTTGTCACCATTCTATGTGGTTACACCATCTACACAGACAGCAAAATTGAAGCAAATAAGCCGGACATTATTATCAAAAAACAGAAAGATAAACTTTGATTATTTATTGACATGGCTTTTCCAGCAGACTTTTACATAGCAACCAAGGAATTCGAAATACGGTCAAAATATAAAGAGCTGGAAATTGAAATAGAAAAAATGTGGAAATTGAAAATTTATATATATATATATATATATATATATATATATATAAGCATTCTCGTTTCAAGGGTTTCCATAATCCTGGGTTAAAAGCAATGGAGTCTAACCGTACTGAAGAGCTGTGATACAGCGAAACAGATTTGTCTGCGGATGACTATTTACGCTCTCACACCCTGACTGAGCACTCTGGAAGAATGGTAGACTTTGAAAATCAGTAGCTACTCTAGCATGTACGCATCGCTCATTCAATAATATGTATAATTACAATATACACGCTAAAAAGTCTGCCTTCTTCTACCAAACGCCCATAGCACAGATGTAGAATCGCCGACTGAGCCAGTTCGGTTGGGTTTCAATCCTTGGTTAAAAGCAATCTGAGTCTAACCGTACTGATGAGCTGTGATACAGCGAAACTGATCTGTCTGCGGATGACTATATATATATATATATATATATATATATATATATATATATATATATATATCTTTGTGTATGGGGATGTGTAATGTACCTATGTATTGAAATAAGAAAGGTAGATAATCATAGCGATATTAGGTATGAAATATTGATGATACAGAAATTATTAATAAAATTACCAACGAGACCAACAGTGAATATTTAAATATTTCATTTTGATTGATGGTTTTGAAGACAAACTCTCTTCACTGAAATAATTAAGCCAGCAAATTCTCTTTGATCCTTTCGTTTAGATGTGCCTTTTAAGCTCATTGAATCACTTTGTGCATTTATAAACATTACTTCGTAGTAAATTATATGTCTATACTTTTAGACATTACGCCAATTATGCTCAGATATATAATTTGTATGATATTTATAGTCTAAATATTTTGTACCTGCAATAAATTATTCGAGGTTAAAATCTGAATACATGAGCTTGCGATTTATTTAATACTCCGAGAAGAATTCATATTTTATGGTTGATTTCAAAGTAACCTGTGTAAGTATGTTATACATGTGCTATTAAAGAAGTGTGAGATAAGTTTCAAAGTATATTTTTACGAGAAATAGGCGAAAAGTCTTAGTCGAATGACTGATTCATTTTCTAAGTTTTGCAGGTGTTTTACAGCCGCAAGATGATTTTAAAATGTAAAAATTTTTAAATAAAAATATTTTAATACAATTCTTAATAATTAATGCACATCTGGTGGGTAAACGAAATTGATTCATACTATTCCCAAGGGTATATGCGCATGTGAATAAAACAACCCCCACGGAAATTAGAACTCTCAGATTAACAATTGAGTGGCATTATCTGTCACGCAACAAATCCAAAGTTAATGACGTGAGATTCCAGAGCGGTTATCTAGTCACTGACTAAGCTCGACGTTGCTGAACCTCGTTGGTCTTACAGGAACCGTTGTTGCAACGTGATGTGAGCGTATACCAAACTGACTTAATCAAATGCCACGATGTGCTTATTTATGTTAAAAAGTTTCCGTACATCCCACTTGGCGTTGTGGTGCAGTGGATATCCACTCGGAACGAGAAATCGGAGAGTCGGGGTTCAAATTCTAATTGAACATGTTGCATTCACGTGCAATACACCTGTGAAAGCTTTTAATCCATCTATTCTTCCTGTAGCTGTGAGTTTAATATCAAGAAATTGTTACTGTTGATAGTGCATTTCCTGTACTGCTTCATACGCATCCAATTCTCCTGTTATGTTCTACAATTGCAAATACCAATAGTCTTTAATTTCCAGCCTTGATGAATGTTTTTGAAAAGTTTATTTTACGGTGTTGAAGGTTATGAATTGTTTTAACCTCACGGCCAGGTTCCACGTTTGAAACGTTGCAAGGCTACTGATATTCTGTCCCTATTTCTACGAAAATGGTAAAACAAGCTACATTCCTTTGTTTCCTCATCTCAGCCAAGACGAAGTACACCGCGTTTATTGAAAGGACCTAACTTACTAATATCAAAAGAAGAAATCACCACTGAATATTAGCTGATTTTACTTTGGAATAACCACCACCGAACATATACTCAATATTTTTTCTTATTCTTTCTGTTTCGTCTTCTTTTTCTTCAATGTGCGGCGTCTCTTCAGGACGTTGTTGAACATAACTTTTGCAACTTACATTCCTTTTTGGCTCTTAATAAATTTCGTCTTTATTAACCCTGTTCTACTAACTATTTACGCCACCTCGCGTGGTATGTTACTCTTTGATTTCTCCCTTAACTATCAATATTTCTAAGCATTTTTTCTCCATTATGTTCCCTAGAAGTTTCAACACTCACTATCTGTTGTCAAGTATAATTACCCTTTTCGTTTTCATTTTCTTTAAAACTTCTTTGTTATACAAATATTTGGTTTATCGTATTTTCAACATACACTTGAAGGACCCCATTTTTGTTGCTTCAAGTTTCTTTTTTATCTGTGAAGATATTGTCTAGGATACACTGTAATATAGTAGGACTGTATTATTTAATGTTTCAGAACTCTTTTCTTTGATTCTAACGAAATTCTCTTGTTTCTTAATATTTTGATTAGCTTTAGAAACAATTGTTCTTATCAGTGAGTGCTTTCATATTTAAAGGTCGAATTACATGTAAAAAATACTTGCCATCACTTTCAAATATTTGCCACAAACTTGCGTTGGTAAACATAAAAATCAACTTTTACAGTGTGTGGCAGGAGGCAACAATGAACAAATATAATATAGCTAAGAATTTAATACGTATTAATCAGATCTCTGGGACTAGGCGAAGAGCACACTGCTCGAGTCTCCATAGAAACGTGATTGTGCACATCATTTAGTGTACGAACTGTGTGTCTTCCGGCCATCTCTTAAAAGGGAAACTACATATAGCTATGTGATTGACTGATTGATTAATTAGTTTTCTATAGCTTATCTACTATCTACAGTTTATTGATTGCTGGAAAACATTTTTAAATTGTAAGAATTATTTTATCTTTTTATTTTTAAGTTGATAATGATTTAGGGATACGAGTCATATTAATTAATCGATAGCTGGGGGCAGAAGAAAAGGATTAATGCCGTTCCCAATGATATTTGAGCATAGTTTTAAATAAAATAAACAAACAGCAGTTGGAAATTTTTATCCGATTAATATTTAATTCCGAGGTATTATCTATTATTCCACCCGCACATCCAAGCTTACAGTATTACCAATCTTTCACTACTCTAGGAACTTACCAGACTCGACGTTTCTTAACTTCTGTCATCGTACGTGAATCAGTGATTGAATATGAAGTGGCCATTCGTCCTCAATATAAATCTTTAGAAAAATTTCAAAATTATGTAAAAGTTTTTCAAAAAGATTTAATGTAAATGTTAATCAATTTCATTTCCGTAATACTATTAGAATCTTTTTGAAGTACTCAAATTTAAATTTCTTGGGGGTCAGAGATAATTACATCTATTATTGTTACATATTTGATTGTTTATGCATATCTATGTTTGTGTGGTGCAGTTGACATCGGCTCTGAAAGAGAAATCGGAGAGCCGAGTTCGAATTCCAGTTGAATTCCTTGCATTCACTTGCGCGCAAATAACGTCTCAAAAGGTATCAATCCATCTCTGCCATCCAGCTATGGGTTAAATAAGAGGACATCGGATTCCTTAGCCTTGCTTGGCAACCAGTCTACCGCAGAAAGTAATGGTAACATATTATGGGGAAATCTTCTGCCCAGTCACTCATGTTTCTCCTGAGAAATGATCGCCTAAGCCCGTATCAGGTATGCCATTTAATTGACTGATATTTACGAAGCATTGAAATTAACAACAAAATTACAGCAGAGAATCCAATCATTAGAAATGAGGGTAAAGTTTCGTTTTAGGTCCCGAAGACTTTCCTCCCCGTCCAAATTTATCCAAAATAGCATTATTTCTGTGTAAATGTATATGCTAAACTCAAATCATCAATTAACTTATCTTTATTTATCTTAACGGCCAGAAAAAATCGAACTTCATCTCGCACTTTTTGTCTCCCGTAACTCTCACGAAATCATGTAATTAACTGCAGAATGACTTTCGGCGTAGACAACAAATTTCAGCCTATTTACTTTCTTTACTGAAATTTCCGCCTATTTACTTCCTGTAATGAAAGTAATACGCGTAGAAAAAATCGCGTATTACTTTCATTACAGGAAGGAAATAGGCGAAAATTTCAGTAAAGAAAGTAAATAGGCCGAAAATAGGCCAAAACTTGTTGCCTACGCAGATGGTATGAAATAATAGATGATAATATTTCCTTATCCAACGTACAAACGTAGGCTGATAGGATAAATAGATATTCTAAGAGCCACAATGATTGGAACAGAAAATCATTTAATATGACTCAGATATTTGCACTCGGAGGTTTATACGAAAGGAGAGAGTCATGATCTTTCATTTACAGAGCAGCATCCAAAAACTCTCATTGTTCTGTTGGTGGTTATGAATGTTAAAAAGTTACAAAGACTATTCAAAAAATTTGTGTAACTTCTAGTGTAACTTCTATCGTCCTACTTGTAAAACTGTTGGAAATCACACAAAATAATAAAAAAACAGATATGGAGAGACAAAATGCTAGTTATATTGAACAAATATATACAAACTGGAACACGAGTTAGTCATATCAGTAATAGTATTAGTAGAAATCAATAAATACAGTCTTGCAGTGAAATAGTATATCTGGGTAATGAGTCTATATCCAAAAAACTCCAACTTACTCTGCACCAATATACTGACCAACTAACACCTTACTAAATTCTTACATCTGCCGATCTCTGTATAGTCAGTGTTATAGGTAAGCATCAGTTGAGTCCATTATTCCATAAAAGGGGAGATCCCACAACATCCCCTCTCCCTAGCTTTCTGGGGGAGGAGTTAGTATTCTTTCGCTTGGGATCTGTTATTAATGGCTCCGTAAACATTCGTGTTCTGCTCGTTCTTCTGATTTCTGTATTAATTTGCGGTATCTGAATGTCGAAGGCTTCGACAAATTTCTTCCATACTGTCCTCCATTTCTCAGGGTGAGGAGCTTGGCTCTTCACTTCTTTTGTGTATTTGATTAACGTGTCTTCTATGCGAGTTTTCCCGGGTGTCCTACATGGAAATCCTTCAAAATTCTTCTTTGTAATGGTTTTGGCATTACCACCTTTCATTGTATAGAAGAACATTATCGCCAATTAAAAAAGTTGTCTGCCTAGCTGGTGTCTTTAATATCTTATTTTTTTTCTTCCTGTTACTTATGAACTCGTTTGTTTCTGCTTTTCTTCTTATTTCTGATAGTGTTACTGGTAATTCTTTCACCATATTTACTTTATTTCGTACTCAGCTCTCGGAGCCGCTATTACTGAGTCTTCTAATGGTTCACTTTTCATAGGTATCAGTCTCGATAGTCTATCTGCGTGTCCTATATTTTTCGATGGTATCAGTTCTAGTTTGATGTTATAGTTTAGTAATATTATATTCTGCCTCAGGTGTCTATTTGCGATGTAATCCTTTCTTTGATCCAAATATGATAAGGAGGGGTTCATGATCCGTCTGTAGTGTAAATTCTCTTCGATATACATATCCATGAAAGAGACTTAAAGCAAAAATTATTCTCAACCGTTCTTTACATATTTGTGAGTACTTTTTTTTGGCCGGTAACAGTGCTCTTGATGTGTGGGCTACCGGTTTTCTTGTAGTGTCCTGCATTTTATGTTGAATACAAGCTACCAGCCTGGAGTCGAATTGTGTTAATGTTAGGTCCGACGTAAATTTGATTATAATTTCCTTAAAATCCTTTTTGCAATTCTCAGAACAGTTTCATTGGATATCATTCTTCAGTAATTCGTTGAGAGGTGTCCTCAATTTATGCATGCGATCGAGAAATTCCCATAGTAATTTACAAGACCGAGGTAACTTTGTAATTCCGTGAGGTTTTTAGGTTCAGGTATGATTTTAATTGCTGAACCTCTCTCTGAGTCTGGTTCCCTGTCATTCTCATTAATAATGCGGCTTAAATTTTTTTATTTCCTTAAACAAATCACATTTATTCTCTTTTACTTTGAAACCAAAGTCCTGTATTCTTTTGAAAATATCCTTGGCATGTGTCGGATGGTTTTCCATATTATTACTTTTAAGTAGAATATCATCTAGATAAGCTCTGGCAAAGTGTTGTCCTATCAGTATTGTGTCCATTTTCTGCTGAAAAACTGCAGGCGCTACCTTTATTCCAAATGGTAACCTGTTGTATTTATAGAGTCCTTCCTCAGTGTTTATACACAGTATGTTTGAACTTTCTTGTTTAACTGCAATCTGCAAATACGCTTCACTTAGGTCAATTTTCGAAAACAAAAATCCATTATTAACCTTGGTGAATATCTCTTCTGGGCTTGGCAACGGATAATGGTGTTCTTTTATTGCTTTGTTTAAACCCGTGGAGAAATCTGCACATACGCGGGTTTCTCCCGATTTTTTCTTCACATATGCTACCATTTATTGAAATTGGTTTTTGAAATGATATCAGTTTGTTCTAGCCTATCAAACGCTCTGTCTGTTTTATCATTTGTGGCGAAAGATACGTTTCTCCTTTATTTAAATACTGGTTAAATTCTGTTTAAGCTGGATTTTCGCTTCGAATTTGTTGTATCGTCCTAACCCACTTACGAATACCTCTGGAAATTGTTTTTACAATTCTTACCTCAGTTTTGTGGGTTCTGAAAGCTCACGGTCTGTTTTTTCTGCAAAAAGAACAAATGGGTAAGTCCCATACATTGAATTTCTACATCCAGTCCGTTTCTACTAAGCTGTCTGTGTTTTTCAACACGTGTATTTTTAGTTTTTTGATTTCTTCCTGAAATTTATACTCACGATAGTTTTGCCTTCGAAATTAATCCTTTTCCTTATTACTGATTTAGCAATTTTTGTGCGTATAACATAGTTGTCCTGTTCAGCTCCGCCTTGTCTGTAGATTGATTATTGTTAAGTTTGAGTCTGAATCTAATTGTAATTTGATTTTCTTATTCAATATTGGAAGTTCTACATATTTAATCAAGTTTACCTTGTTTTAATATTCCACTCTAGTAGATATTACCCTACTAGGTTGGTTTTTCTTTCTGCATACCGCTGCTTTGTGGCCCATCTTTCCACACACTCGGTAATTTTTGTATTTGAAAAAAAAAATTGTAACACGCAGAAAGGGGAGGGCTTGGTTTTTATTGGATTCTTGTCATTAGTAGTTTCGTATCTCTTTTCTTTCTCGATAATTTTTTTTTTGGGGGGGATAAAATTTCTTGTAACCTTACGAATATGCTAGACTCCTGATTCTTCGATATCTTCTTTATACTGAGGCATTTCTGGTAATCCACTAACAGTTTTTGGAGTGTTCACATTTAGCTGTCTTTAACAGCAACTAGTTCTTGGACTAATATGAGACATTTAAAATTGTCTGGCGTTAGCCTCGCCAATTGAATTTCGTCACAATGTTTGTTGACGATGGCTGCAAATGTTGAATAATCTTCGTTTTCATCTTTCTCGAGATTATGGCATTTCCACCTTTAATGGAACTACCAGATTTTGAGGCTAAATAGCTCAGTGAAGCTTGTCACTGATATGTGGAATGTTAAATCGTTTATCTTTTTTGGCAGAATGTAATTTACGAACTTAGTGCGGTCGTCTGGACCATATTTTCTGAGTAAAAGCCTAAAATATTCTTTTCACTCCAGTGCTGGCAGTCGATATTATAAATATCTTCATATCGCTTGTAATATTCTCTAATTTTTTTGTCTTCCTCAATAGAGTATATGAAAGTTTCTTTAACGTTCCACACAGCATCTTACGAAAACGTCTCCTCCTTTTCTGTGTTCTTTTCTAGTGCTGTATTTGTTAATTTTAGTAATAGTTCTTGTAGTTGTAATTGTCTTTCTTCATTTGCCTTTTGTATTTCAATTTGTTTTCATTTTCCGTTTGTATTTCCACTTGTCTCTTTTGCATTTCTATTTGTCTTTTTCATTTGCCTTTTGCATTTCAAATTGTTTTAATTTTAACTATATTGTTTTTCTTCGCTTCTCTTAATGATTTCTAGGATTCCTTTTTGAAAGTCCTCTATGATTTGCTGTTTTGATTCCGTGAGGGGTTCGCTTTTTTAACTAATTGTTGTCTGGCAAGTAATCTCGTAAACAAGTTTTGTGGAAATTTCTCTTTAAATTCACTCTTTTTTTCTTCTATCTCTCTGTGATAATGTCGCCAATTGTTTGTGGTCGTCTTGTGCTCGAAACCTAGTTCCGAACTTTGTGGTTTGGGGTATTTGTAAACGTGAGTTATTTGCAAATTTGTTGTGAGACTTTGTACGTGATTTCGAGATCCACGTCGCTAATTTGCTGTGCGACTCTGAGTATACGTGAATTCGAGTTCAAATTTCATCGTCGCCAATTTATTGTTGG
>JBBBDQ010029592.1:77500-87500 GCA_037127315.1 Ascarosepion bandense | reverse complement strand
GACCAACAACATGAGAGTATCTTTGTACTGTATCTAACTACACAGAAGGGACATCAGTCCAGAATTATCAGCAATATTCAAAGACGTGTGAAAGATAGAATTGAATAACAAATGTTAATCGGATCCGTTTATTTTGCAAACCGATTTCCCAAAATGAGAAAATATGAAAGAAAATTAACTTAGTCTTAAATAACTGTCTAGTTCGCTTAGGTAAACAACAAACTGTTGTAACGCTTTTTTATCTCGTCATAGAACATGTTATGATTTACATCGATGTTTCTCAAGTAACAAAAGTGTTTATAAAACAAAAATAAAAACAATACGACAGGAAAGAGATAGTTATATATGAACATCACGCATACAGCATACAATGAGGCGGAAACTGGTCCCCTCCTAACCTCGTCATCAGAAGATAAAAGGCAAAAGTGCGTAGATAAAGAGATCGGTGGACAGATCGGTAGGTGGGAACGTACTTATAGAGGCGGAGGTTCAAGCCATTGTTTGGCTAAATGAATCAGAATGAAGAAATCGAGGTTGCCAACCTTTTCGTGACAGTTGACTGAATTCAAGACGGATGAGAGCTGAAGAGAGAAGACAGGACCGTCTGTTTCTGTCAGGCCAAAGTTATTGTCGCCGGTTGAAGGCAGCTATTAATGCGTTTCATTCGTACTGATGTCATTATTTGCGTCTGACGCGAGATTTGCTTTTGTATTTGCCGAAAGAGTTCTACTACAAGTCATCAATTTAATCCTGCCGACTGCGTTATTTGGTTTTTCTAACCGCAAGCAATATTTGTAAGTCGACAAAATATAAGGGAGAGGAAAATATTAGTATTTAAAAATAGTAAAGGTACCCATTAATTGTAGATAAAACACACTATAGAGGCACACATAAAAATAGACATATAAACATATAAAACATACACGCATCAAAAACACGCATACACAAAATGTAAACGAAATTATCAGGCGAAGTGGTATGTGATTTTCTTCGACATTTTATCAGTGATCAGTGACGTATATTGTATGATATATATATATATATATATATGTGTGTGTGTGTGTGTGTGTGTGTGTGTGTGTGTGTGTGTGTGCGTGTGTGTCTGTGTTTCTGTTACATGTAGAAAACACATAGTAAGAAACAACTAAACGTGAACTAAAATAAGCAAAAATGCTCAGTACAAAACAAGATGGTACAGCTAAATATATCGAGGCTGGTTTCAGATTTTTGTAAAGATCAGAATATTATATATATAACTTAGTTTTTGGTCATAATAAAATTAGACCAGTGTAAATCTGCATTAAAAAGTGCTTGAACATTTATATTGTAAAACTTTTGAATATATTCCATTTGTAAACGAGTTATTTCGCGACATGTGTTTCTCCCATGAGTGGTGTCTTCAGGCGATTTGCAATGACTGAAGACACCACTCATTGTCAAAACCTAGGTCGCTTAATAACTCGATTATGAATGGAAAAAAATAATATATATATGGAGAGAGAGAGAGAGACAGAGAGAGAGAAAGAGAGAGAGGAATAGGAAGAGAGAGAGAAAGAGATGTGTCTTTCTGAAATCGCATCGAGCCGTTTCTAAAAATTGTGAATTTAAACTGTTTCAGTTCGTACCTTAAATATGCCAAATGTCTGTTATATAATAATTATCATCAACTACATTTTACTAAGATATATAATAATTATAGGTCTATCTATCGCCGGGTTCACACTCCACCCACGTCTATTGAACAGGTTAAGAGGCTCATCCTTGTTCCCTGTTTAGGATGTGGTTTCCGGCTTTCTCTTTTCCAGTCTTTTCACTATTACGTAGTCCCCTGCACATCAGTGGCGTTACCGCCTTGCTCGGGAGTGATATGATTAAAAAAAAATTATTGCTATATAATAATAATTTTGATGCATTTAATTCCTCATATTTCATTATCCGGCCAATCAAATGACCCTTATTATAAGAAACACTAATCAGTCATTTAAATTTATATATATATATATATATATATATATATATATATATATATATATATATATTGTGTATTTAGGAAGCAATATTTTATGCATGTTTCATTAAACAATATAGACATGTTTTGTTTATGTTATGCAAATTCTTTCGTATCATCGCGTAAGATTAATAGCATTATCATTTAAAGAAAAAATAGGATTACAATTTGTATCAATGATCTCTATTATCTTCTTTTAATGCTGATATTATTAAGCGTATCAGACTGTTTGAAAAGCATGTTTATATTATTTAATAAAACATATATATATATATATATATATATATATATATATATATATATATATATACCGGATATCAACCGATTACGCTGCTTTGCTTTTAAACTTTTGCTATCTTTAGGAGTTTCATATTAACTGATGATCAAACACTTTTTCGAACGCATACCAGAAATTTGCATAACGCATAACTAGATGTTTAAAATAAAGTCGGAGCTGGTAAAGAATTGTAAGCTTTTACATCCGGGCTTGCCAAATCCTAATATATATTTTCTTAGAAACTTAAATCCTGACATCATTTCGGATCTTTCATTTAGTAAACTTATGACTCAGAAAATATAATGTATGTTGCAAAAAGTCCAATGATATTTGTCATCTAACCTACACATGCATTTCTCTCTCGCTCTCTCTCTCTCTCTCGCTCTCTTTCTGTCTATATATATATATATATATATATATATATATATATATATTAATAATAATGTGGCCACAACCAAGGCATTTTACTGTCATTGTTGTGCAGGGATATTGTGTGAAAAGTGACAGGTTACACGGGGTATCAGAAAGAGAGTATGAGAAGGAAGAGAATACTGATGAGAGTGGGGTGGAAGGAGGAAAAAAGCAGGGGAAAGAAAATGTAAGTTACTGAGACAATAGATGAATATTGACATTAGATTTGAATTCTTGAAGATTGTATCTGTCAAGAAAGCAATTAAGCGGAAGGGAATTCCATGGGCGGGAAGTGCGAGAAAAGAAGCTGTTGGAGTAGAAGTTGCGTTTACAATTTATCGACTTCACAGTAAAAAGGGTGGAATCTAGTTGCTAATCTTGAGGAGGAAATCCATATATAGAGGGTACTAGTGAGTTCATCGGAGCAGTAGATGTGAAAGTATTTATAGAAGAGACACAGGAAGGCCACACTGCGTCGGTGGGAAAGGAACTGTATCTTAGCTGCCAAGTCGGGATCGATCACATTACAGATTCTCTGTTGGATTTGTACGAGGACACCTACGTTGATAGCAGGATCACCCGACCAGATATGGCAGCAATATTCAAGGCACAGGCAGATGGTAGATTTTTATATGTGCAGGATTGTTTCGAATGGGAAAACTTCCTGGCCCTACACGCAAAACCAAACGTTTTATCAGTGGGTTTAGCTATAGATTCTATATAGTTATTTCCATTGAGGTCCGATGTGAGAGTTAATCCAAAGAGGCGCAGTGTTTTATTTTAAGGGAGAGAAGCCTGATCCATGTTAATGGGCGGGAGGAATGATTGATTGTGATATATATATATATATATATATATATATATATATATATATATATATATATATATATATGCATAAGCAAATAACCTTTATTCGCTGCTTTCTCGTGCCAAATTGAAGATAACGCTGAGAATCCACACACTCGATCTGCGCAGAACAAATGCGGTCATAACCGTTTCTTTTTCAATGAGATTATTACAATTATTTTCTTTCATATTCCCACAAGTAATACCAAAATTTGAAGACCTACTTTAATACTCAATAATACTGCATAAAAGTGTTGCTCAGTAACTATTATTCGAGGTGGGGCGTGAAGTATTTTTGTAAGAAATTCAACCAGGAGAGAATCACATTTCATGGCCCTGAGAGAATATGATTAGATTTAGGAAGAATCGAGCAAAATGCATATACACAATTAATATTGTTATACATGTTTATTGGATATATATATAAGATAATTTAAGGAAACGCGGACATTGTCATGTTTCTCTGATGATTCAACATATTTCAGTAAATGATTTCTAGATTATATAATGCAATTATAAAATCTGTTTCCGATGATGCTGGATACTAGGAGAGAAAATGCTACAAATTTTATAATCTTGAAAATTTCATCGGATTTAATGATAGATGAGTTCTTGCTTCGCTCTGATAAATATTTAAAACGTAAAATAGCATAAACATAACAACATGAATTGTTCAAAGCCATTAAAAAAGCGATAAAGAAGAAAATTGAAACATATCTTGGTATTTTAGGGAATAAACATGAGTGCTATCTTGATAATCCTGGCATTCGAGACTTCCCAGGTTGAAACACCTAAAATATTATGACAGCTTGAGATTCTCTGGACAAATAATTTAGTTCACTACTGCAAAGTGGGGCATTTTCCTTCTGAATAGTTTTAACTTACACTGAATAATAATAATAATAATAATAATAATAATAATAATAATAATAATAATATTAAAATGGAACCTAACCTACAAGTCTGGTAAAATAACCCTCAAAAGAGGTATATTTCAAGGTGACTCTTTGTCTCCCTTACTAATCTGCATGTCATTAATAGCACTACCCAAGCATCTTAACAAGACAGAGTCAGTCAGTTAAGTGCCATACGTGATACACGCTTGGGCGATCATGTCTCGAAAGAGACATGACTGACCGGGCAGAAGATTATCCCGCAGTAGGTTGCCATTACTTTCTGCGGTAGACTGGTTGTCGACCAAGGCTATAGAACCCAATCTGTCCTGCTATTTAACCCATAACTGGAAGGAAGAGACGGATTAATACCTTTCCCAAGGGTATTTGCGCGTAAGTGAATGCAATGGATTCAACTGGAATTCGAACTCGGCTCTCGTTCCGAGCCGATATCCACTGTACCACAACGCACATCCTAACAAGTGTAGAATGTGGCTATAAAATAGCCCAAAATAAAATAAGCGATCTATTTTACATGGATGACTTAAAAATGTATGCTAACAATGATAACGAGCTGGAAGGTATTCTGCAAACTGTAAAATGCTTCAGCGAAGACACTGGAATGAAATCCAATTTGAATAAATGTGCAAAAGCTACAGTTTACGTGGATTGCTACAACACACATCCTCAATTAGCTTCGACCCTGCTGTCACAATAAAAGAATTAACGCCAGAAGAAGCTTATAAATAACTAGGTGTAAATGACAGTGAAAAAATTCGCCATAAAAAATGAAAGAAATAGTATGTAAAGAGTACTATAGAAGGCTACGACTGATATTAAAAACTGAATTGAATTCTCAGAACAGAATTATGGCCAGGAATATCTTTGCAATTCCAGTTGTTCAATATAGTTTCAACGTCTAAAACCAGACTCGAATCGATATCAGGCGAATGGATTCTAAAACAAGAAAGCCTCTTTCTAAGCATCAGATGAATCATCCAAAGACTTATATAGACCGTCTTTAAATAGCCCGTAAAGAAGATGGAAGAGGTCTTATTAAGCTATAATTGTCATACAAAACATAAAATATCGGATTACTAACATACATAGAAAAAACAAAGGACTGGATGATACAATTAGTCAATCAAAATGAAAACAGAAAGAAAAATAGGCAATAATAAAAGAAGGCAGTAAATACAAACAAAATTTACATTTAATAGATTCTATAGAAAAGCAAAGCAGACGCCAAGAACCAACTATTGCGGCAAAAAACATGCAAATGAAGCTAAAGATAAACCTTTTGAATAGATGAAACAACGCTGGCAAGACAAACCTCTGCATGGCTAATATCCAGAACGTGCCAATAAATCCAATGTTGATAAAGTTAATACTCATTTATGGTTACGGGCATCTGGATTAAAGTCTGAGACTAAAGGTTTTATTCTTGCAGCGCAAGACCAAAGTCTTTTACTAGGAAATTTCAGGCAAATATCATACATAATAATGTGCATCCAAACTGCAGTTTCTCTGTTAAATACCAAGAAACAATAGACTATCTAATCTCCGGTTGTTCTGAACTTGTTCTGAACTTGCCTCAAAAGAATATAAAAATCGTCACGATAAAGCGGGGCAATATTTACATTAGAAAATGTGCAAACACTATGGAAAATCTGGAAACAAAAACTGGTATGAACGTCACCCAGCACCGGTTACAGAAATAGATGTCACCATTCTATATGATTACACCATCTACACAGACAGAAAAATTGAAGCAGATAAACCACACATTATTGTTAAAACCAGACATAAAATACTTGTCGATTAATTGATATGGCTTGTCCAGCGGATTGTAACATAGCAACCAAGGAATTGTAAAAACTGTCAAATATAAAAAACTGGAAATTGAAATAGAAAAAGGCGGAAATTGAAAACAACTATCGCAACAGTGATAGTAGGTGCACGTGAAAATTAAAAAATGGAACCATGAAACACATTGAAAGAATTCCTGGAACCCCAGCTTAAAAGATTTACAAAAAATGTCTTAATTACAACCAACACACTAAGGAGAACTTTGTCTATGTAACGCTAGGTATGTAATGGAGATATAGAAAAAGACATGAAATGAAGCCACAACAACACACCACGACCTGTCTTAAATCATCCTGCTGATTTGGTAGATATAGATTGTGCGACTATAGCATGAATCGAATTATAATGAAAAATGACATAATCATAATTGAATACAATTCTTTTTACGCTAATTTAGATTGTAGTAGAATTTTCGGGTAGTCAAATGAGAAAATGTAGATAAGCGACTCACTAATAAAGTGGACGGTATGGATTAATGGGTTACATAGTTGCACCATTCCATGTTCGTACTCGATAAATGAAATAATGAAAATTACTAATTATCAAATCTTATATGGTATCCTGCAAAACTTTGGTGTATTGAATGTTTAAAACACACACAGACACACATACAGACACACACACATACACACACACACACACACACACACACATATATATATATATATATATATATATATATATATAGAGAGAGAGAGAGAGAGAGAGAGAGAGAAAGAGAGCTTAAGTTTTTAACAGTGTAGCCATGAGGAGTATCGCTGCATATATGATTATTCACTCTATCTATCTCTCTATCTATCTATCTAGCTAGCTAGCTATAAAGATAGATAGATATGTTCTAGACTATCACAAAAAAGTGTATGCACGAAACAAAATTTCGACATTATTTGGAAACCTCATTTGTAAGAAAAATTAAAATCGTTAGCGCATAGGAATTGATATAAAATGGCAACATAATTAATATATTTACATTCTAAACATCGTCACTTTTAATGCAGCAAGGAGCAATGTTGGTTTCTGGAGAATTTTCCTGAAAAACTGAATCTTTTATCAAAAGATAGTATGAAATTTAACCAACAATAGCTCTGGTCAACGACTGCCTCATTTTCCTTATAAGGAAAAGGCTATTATTGTCATCAAGAGAGGGAAAAAGACAACACGAGGAGAGAATGATTGAGATAAATAAAATTATATACATATGTGTGTGTGTGTGTGTGTTTGTGTTTGTTTCTTTCTTTATGTGATCTTGTATGGAGAAATATGTATAACTCTTTATGTTTATATATATATATATATATATATATATATATATGATTGTCGAAACATTATAGGGCGTTCTTTGGAAAACAGATACCTTACAGAATCCATATTTATTAATGTACTATTTCTTGTACGGAAAACCCGAGAAATGTAAATATTTATGTGGGTAGTTCTGAGAACTCTCTGAAGAAAACGATTTTTTCAACATACATCTTCATTTGATGATAATAAATACAGAAATAGAACATCCCTATAGAATTATTATTAGTATCTAAACGGAAGAAACAAAAGTACTAGATTAAAATAAAAAAAATATAAAAAGTTAGAATATGTAAGTCTTTAAAAGAACTATGCTACTAATGTCCATATAAAATACTACTTATTACGAATTTTTAAAGAATACCAAATCTATTAAATAAACGTAAGGAAACAAATATCATATGTCAACATTGCAAAATGTTCACAGTAGAACGTGTTTAAAATGGTTTTTCCTAACAAACATCTTTTAACTTATATATATATATCTAATAATTTGTTTTCTTTTATGAAGGAATAATACTCAGATAGTTATTAGAATAATTAAATAGATATTTAAATTTTTAACAAATTATTATGTTTGTAAAAATAATATAATAATATAATAAATTTTATAAAAATAATAAAACATATATTAAAATTTTGAATTAATACATATTAATTTTTTAAGTTAAGTGTTTTATGAAAAACTAATACGAATTACCTTCAGAATCCAAATAAATGTAGTATAGTGACACTCAATGGGCACTTTATATCAAATTAAAAATATAAAATGCTTCCTCCTTTTTTATTTAGAAAATTATGCGATACAGAGATAAGTAATATTATAATCTTGTAAACCTAATGGGTACATAAACGAAAATGCAGTCGAGACATGGGTATTGATTGCCTGACCACTTTCGATTTAGACTGAGAGAAATCATGCATTACCCAAAAACTATAACCTGTTTTTAAAATTCAAAGTGAACCTCTATTCAGGTTACCTAAATTAAACACGCACATCAATTCTTTTGTTTTCACACGTCCATAAAAACCAAAGTATTGTTTCTTCTATTCAAATGAAAATCATTTTTACAACACTAACATTGCTTGATGACTAAGTAATAATCTCGAAACAGAAATTTATTTGTTGCAATGTAAATTATGTAAATTTCAAATAAAAACAAATATATATATATATATGATGCAAGATGATATATATATATATATATATATATATATATATATATATATATATATATATATATACGATGCAAGAATCGGACTTTCATGCGCTATATCATCATCAGATGCATATTATGAACTGATTGTTTTTCTTTTTAATTTTGTTTTATTATTGAATGAACGATATATATATATATATATATATATATATAGTTTATGTATACTTTATATATATATATATATATATATATATATATATAAACTTATACAGTTTACGTATTAACCTAGATGTATCGTATTATTAATAGCTGTTAAAAATCCTCGGATGAACAATAACCTATTTTAAATAAAAAATATCACAGATATTCATTCATGTCGTCCGATTTATGTGACCTTAGAAATTATTAGAATCTACACCCATTCATCCAGATTCTGTACAAACAAAATCAACCATTCAAGTGTCATTTTGTATAAAGCGTAATTAAATATGAGACTTCCTTAATTACCGATCATTTAAACATGCATTTACCACAACAGATAACAAATAATTTGCCACAAAATTATTATCCAGCCTAGATGGCTAGATTTGTATTTACATGATATTTTTCGGTACTAAATTTATTGGAGATAATTTTCTACTCACGAGAAGAAAGTCAAGCCAAATATCATCATGGCGCGAATTTCAAATAAGCTACATATAAATGAGTTTGTGCTAATATCTATTTGTAAATCTTGACATGCTGATAACAAGTGACTGTAATAATATCCGTCATAGTCAGAAGTAGTTGAACATATAAAAAAAATTAATCTCATAATAATTTTATATAACTTTAATCCAGATATGCAATATCTCATTTAGAAATTAAAAAGATATAATAATTTATTGAATACCCTCGTCTTGTATGGGGAAATTAATAAATCATGTTTGACTTGTTCAACTGCACTTCTACATAGTAATCAAGCAGTTTGCATATTAGGAAGTTAAAGGGTCAGATGTAAGATGTCATATGTCGCAGATATTTTCTGATAGCTATGGACTGACTCTCTTGCTTGTGTTGTATACTGCAGAGACCTGTTGCCAGACATATAATCTTCCAGCAGCCAACTACTTTATCCACGGCAGCAACATCTACCAAAAGTACTTTATAAATTTACGCCTCCCTTCATACTCCAACAATTTAAGATTCAACACGGAATCCTACATCAAGTTCTTAATGGTAGTACTTTTACTCATGA
>JBBBDQ010029592.1:2500-75000 GCA_037127315.1 Ascarosepion bandense | reverse complement strand
ATCAGAAAATCAATTAAACGTAAAAGAGTTCTAGAGGCGGAAACTTCAAGTAAGAAACAATTTATGTAGAAGTAGGCATTACATCTAACTATTTAATTGCTAAAAATGACCTAGTTGACAGTCGAGAAGCACGCTTAAATTAACGTGTATAAAGAGTAAATTCTTGGCAAGATGTATGCACTGGGTAGATGTATCTTCTAGACCTGGTTATATCCTCTCGGTAGGATGCATACTTCAGATTGGTTGTATAATCTGGATTGGATGTATACTCTGAGTAGGATGCATCATCTATTCATACTTTATTTTCGTTCCTCTTTCATGAAAAGTTAAACCAAAACTAAATCATAGACTATCGATCGACAATTAAGAGTTAATGTACACCGACACATTCGTTTTACATTAATCGTTTGAATACTTTAATTACGTCCGAATAAAATGCATAAAGTTGAGGACTAACTCACATTTAGATCCACGCATTTGTTAAAATATATGGGAATATTATTTATAACAATTATTTCGATTAAGCCACGATTAAAAGTAAGAAATTTCCAAGAGAAAGGTTATTCCAAATGAGTCAAAGCTGAACATTCGCTACAACAAAATCTTCATTTTCTTCCATGATTATGTTATCGTTAGTCTTTATCAGGGCTCCTGTGGCTTCATGCCTTCTTACAATACGCTCAGTTGCTGTGTCGTATCTTCGAAGCCTTTCGTTTGATATGGTTCTACAATTTATTTTTTAAGAAGCCATGAAAATGTTGACAGCAACAACAGCTCAATATACAATCTAAGACATCAGGCAAGTTTACAAATTTAAATATCTGGGTAGTTTTTCAACAGGGAACGGAAAATGTGACACCAAATCCCAAAGACACTTTTGGATGGTGGAAAAGGGCTTTCAGTATTTGTGCAAAGTATTAAGAAACAGAAACATTTGATCATAAATTAAGAAAATAGTGCTTAATTTTTATATCCTGTCGATCACACTAACTGTCGCCCGCAGATGAATTAGAACCCTGGGACAACAGTCATCTGGTTCTACAGAAGGATGCTGAGACACTCATAGAATTAACGTGTAAGTAAAGATTACTTTATAAGAAAAATGGAAACCAAATTTTATTTATAATAAAAAAGAAATGTTTGGAAATCTAGGGCACATAATGACGAAAGAGTGCTTCTAGAATTTGCCACTCTCAAGACAAATTGTAGCTAAGAGAGTGATAGAAAGAATCCAGTTTATGGACTTGTTTGATAGAACAATGTTAAGGATAGATAGCAAAATGATAAACTTTAATAAGAGTGACATAAGACAGAAAGTAGTTAAGGGAGACTGTCATCAATGGTCATAAGGAATACAAAAATATGAAGTCACAAATATTTTAATCGCTTTTTCATCATTCTGATAAAAGTTGTGACATGACATTTTTCACGTTGTTTGAAATGTGAATTCTGTTTACATCCGATAATAATTTGCTCTTGATAGTTTTAAATCAGTTTATTTGTAGAAAATAAAAGATAGATTATATGGGGATAAAGATAAATCGAATTCAAGATTGGTAAAATGTAGAATGTAAATAATTCTATTCCTAATACCATTTTTTGTATCAGCTCTCTTCCCTATGAACTAAGGAAGTTCGGTAACAATGCGTACTACACTTTTCTTTTTATTTGAAAATGTTAGATAATAATTTGAGTTCTCTCAATTTTCTCACAAATGTACCAGCCTCGCTGAGGCAGTTTTAATTTCGATATCGGAACTAGTTAAATTTTTAGTAACTGGCAAAAACGACAATATTTCGTTGAGTGTCTTTACATCAACCTAAGCCCCCTACTAACGCAAGAGAATTCAGTCAATTAAGTGTCATACGTGATACACGCTTTGGGCGATCATGTCTCGAAAAATACATCACTGACTGGGAAGAAGGTTATCCCGCACTAGGTTGCCATTGCTTTCTACGGTAGACTGGTTGCCAGCCAAGGCTATAGAACCCAATCTGTCTTATTATTTAACCATAACTGGAGGGAAGAGTCGCATTAATACTTTTCCCAAGGGTATTTGTGCGTAGTGAATGCAAGGAATTCAACTACAATTCGAACTCGGCTCCCTGATTTGTCGTTCCAAGCCGATATACATTGTACCACAACGCAAGTGAATTACCATTCACAAATTTTTTCCAAGCTTTATATACAAATTCAGCACATACACGAGTGTTCATGCCTTTACGTGTGTTGCAGTACTCACCACTCTTTGCCAAATGAAATGTAGTGAGACTGCTTTAACGAAGAGTTAGAGGTTAGAATACTAAGTTGTTCTTTTCCTAGGCCAGTTGCCATCAAAGGATAAATGACCCGGTCTGCCTTGATAAGTACCCATAGAGACTAAAATGCTGGATTCATTCATTTCCAATTATGGTATTTGCAAGTAAGTGAATGTAACTAACTTGACTGTAATTCGAAATCGGTTTACTCCAATATGTTAGTAATGTTGTGATTCATATAGAACAATGCTGTTACAAATACCAACCCCATGTACTGATTTCCAAATGTAGACTGCATTTGTCAAACAAGTGTATCCCAGAAAAGGATATGGAACGCTTAACTGAAACATAATATAAGGCATCTGGAAAGCTAATCAAACGCGTCATCAACAACACAGATCTGAATTTAACAACAAAATTAAAGGCGTATATAACATTTCAGTCGTTGTCTCTGTATCGTTGCAATGCCCAAAAGTTCGGATCATTTAACCAGCTCAATGTTAAGCATCAAATATATACACTATGTGGCGACACAAATAGCTTGGAAAAGACAACTTTGAAACCATCTATTATCATGAAACACTGTCTTTGATGGTCAGAAGATATAGCAAAAATAGAAAGTCTTATTCAGTGAGATCCTTTCAGGGAAAAGGCCACAGAGATGCCCTTTTCAAAGATACAAGAACCAATTCTAAAGAACATTGATTAGAATAAATCGTTTAAAACATAAATCAGAAGCCGTACCTACTGGTGGTGTTCCATCACCATCTGAATCAAAAACTCTGAAGATAAAATAAACGAAGAAACCAAACAAAAACAGAATCGCTAAACACGATCAACTTTGTCCTCCATCAGAATTACTACGCAGCCAATGCCATCTGATCTTCTATACAAGAATAATTCAACGACATCATATAAAATATCAAAAAGCAAAGAGGAAAATAAGATCTTCAATACGAGATAAAGCCGACGAAGATTAAATATGACACCGGGCCGTAAATATGGGACATTCAATGAATGTCAAACTCACTACCCACTCGTAATTTAGTTATAATGAATGAGTTTTGTGATATGATTAAATTGCAATATTGTAGAAAGTAAAGATTTATGAGTATACACAGGATAAATAAGTACAAACATTTGCCTTGAACACGTTAACATTTTTAATGTTCAGCGAAGTGACTTCGCTTTAATTTGTTCAACGAAGTTACAGTTCTTAAGGAAAATATTTATTTATAGATTTTGAACATTGATGAAATGAGGGTTATTCGACTCCGTGGAAGTATCTTATCTTGTAATAATTTAAAAGATCTGAACCGGTGGAAGGGCAGAATGGAAATGTGTGTATTTGCCATGCACACATCAATATAGTATTCATCGTTGTGATTGTGGTAACGTGTCGCCAGTATAAAAATATCTTCCCTCACGAAATATGTATCAATAGCTGTGAACTAACCAATGGCAAATGTGTACTGATCAATGGAGTATGAGCTCCGATCAAATTCAGGTACAAATATGGCAGCAATATCCTGCTTCCATCCTAATCCGGATTATTCACAGATAAAGGATGGCAGAAGGCATAAAATATTTTTATCAGAAAAATGAGACGGGCATTCCTTCAATATTTGTTTTTAAGATAAATATGCACATTTAATATAATTTTATATTGACTAAATTAATCTAGGCTTCACCGATTGGCTTCTTAGCACAGACTTACAAGCTACCAATTTAGTAAATAATTAACTTCCTCCTTTTTGCATTAAATTAGAGAGATGTAATTTTCAATCACGACTTCTTCCTATGAACTGCTACTTTGTGAAAACGACTCCCAATTGGATGCTTCCCTGATCGCTATTTTCATAACCTTTTCAAGTCTTAGGTTAACCGTTAAATCTTTCATGTATCAATAAAAACCGTAACCCTGTAACTATAGCAGATCTTCTTTTTTCCATTATTGTAAATAAAAAATATAAATAAAAATAAATAAATAAAATGTGTGGATTTACGGAAATCTGAATCAAAATTGTCAAATTATATTTTAAAAAGAATTCCCTTTCTGTTGGTAAAAGAATTACTTCAATTCTATCTATTAGCGAAAAAAATCATTTTACGCGAAATCATTGGAGAATATATTGTTCAAGATAAATTGATAAAAAACGGTCGATTCAAATCCTGAATATGAAAAATGCAACTCATCAAAATTATTTTTGTTTGAAAAGATAAGTAGCGCCATTAGAAATATTGGTATTTTAAAAGAAAACAATAATTAAAAAAATAATTGAAAAGAAAATATATCATATGTGTAGAAGAACACTTATGTCAAGTTCATTCACTTAAGTCACTTGTATATTTGGTGAGAATCAAAGTTTCATTAATGAATAATTTATTGAGATTGTTTTGCAGTTGACCTTGGCGGAAATTAATTAAGATATTAATTTTAAGGAGCGAGGATTCGGGTAGAACGCCGAGGACTCTATATAATGAATATGGAGATGCCTGCTATCGAATCTTTTTTGGCAGTGCACTGAACCACCTCGGTACAAGGAGTGGGAAAGATTCACTAATTGTCGAAAATGTCATCTGGCAAAGATTTAAAGTATCAGGTTTATTCATTATCTGTTATAGAAATAAGCATGTTGTCTTTGCGTGCATATTTCATGTTCTATCGATCATTCACTTTTCCTATTAATCTACCTTGTTTGCTAATACGGTCTCTCGATTTCTCGATCGATCACAACCCGTAACAGAATAACGTGGCAAAAGCTATCAGACAACTGTATGTAAATGCAATGCTAGGTGGGTCCCCCGTACCTGTAGTGTTTTTCGAAATTCGCAGACAGAAGCGTTATGTCCTCCGATATCTTGTACATCAAAATGAACAGAGGTTGGTACGTAATGTAACTCGACGTGGATTATCAGGCTTAGAATAAACCATAAGACAAGGTGTCTAGCGAACGAGAGAAACTGTGGTAAATGTGAGATAACATATACTGAGTCTAGTTTCGACCTAAAAGATATGATTATAATTTTTTTTCATATTTGTAATAATAATATTATCTCTATATAAGACCAAAGATCTACTTAATGCAGAGGTTCACGGAGTACGTAAAAAGAGATAAATGTTATAGGTATATGTAAAGAATATAGATTTAACTGTTTTCATATTTTACTAGTCGGGGAAGCATTCACATTTGGGACGGTTCCTTAAATTATCGGGTCATGGAAGAATCTGCTCGAGTGCAACTTACGTCTCATCAATAGAGTACAAATATTCACGGCATGGCGGGTCTTAGCTCTGAGACTTATCGGGAACAGCATAATAAACGAAGATGGTGCTTAAATATCTTGAATTGCAGCGAAAAGTATTAGTAGCACATAAGTGAAACTTCCTAAAATTCTGTGTCTTTTTCCCTTTTGTGAGGTCAGTGTTTTTTCAGGTATATGTACCATTGACCAGGCGTTGGCAGTTTCATTTTGAAAAATGTAGATTGATCAGAGCGAGCTGTTCAGGCTTACTTTCAATTATTCTTAACAAGTGGGGAAGGCAGGAAAATTTGAAGCTATTTTGTTAATATTAAGATAGTTATTACATAACTTCAACATTTTAATAAAGGTTAAATTGTCCATCATGGAATCAGTACGGGATGAAAATCACGTTGACATTCATTGATTTCCATTCGATAGTTTTACAGAAGTTGAAAAGCAAATGCCCGTGTTAAAACTGTGCTTGCTTACCCAGTGTATCAGCTAGGAGCGTAACCTTGTCAAATTAATCCAGGGTGAAGGACAATGTTTGGCGGGTTCAGTAATTTACACGTAATTTCTGTATCTATATACAGCGGCCTATTAGAAGAACAGAAGAATTGACAATTTCACGAGGACAATACAGCCGCTCCTTCAAAGATTTCTGGTCAAGATCAACACACCACTTATTCAACAGCCACTTGGTGCCATGGCAAACCAGGTCTAAAATTACGCGGTTTATTCCCATGAGAAAATTTTGAGAAAAAACAATGAAGTTCCAAAGACGATGAGATTTATTAGGAGGTGGCAGATAATAGCTGTTAACTGCGGATGAAATATAATAGGTGTTACGAACAAATGACAGAAAATAAGTGTTACCGGCAGACGGTAGATGAAAAATGTTACCAGCAGATGAGAGATAATGAGTGTCATTAGTAGAAAGATGTTTCTGGGTGTTACTATCATATAACAGAGAATGGGAGTTACCAACATTTGGACGATAATGATTGTTTCCAGCAGACAGAAGATAAGGGGTAATATCATCAGACGACACATAATTCATAATCAGCAGAAGGCATATAAGCTGTTACCAACAATAGCATAACCGCGGGGAGACGTGTATCAACATCTATGCGACGTATTTTAAATGCAATTAAAAATAACATTTGTTAAATGTACAAAATTTTTACCCAATAATTGGATACTTTTAGAAAGAATCTGATATTTCGTAAAATATAAATAAGTCTCATGAAAAAAATTATATTAATTTTATTATATTGTAAACAAATTAATAATAACTAAAAAAAAAAGATAAAAAGTTATTTGACAATAAAACATAAACACACATCACGTACCGAAATATATATATATATATATATATATATATATATATACATACATACATACATACATACATATATATATATATATATATATATCGGATTAAATAAATTGCAACCATTGTGTCTGCTTACTTTTAATAAAATCCGTTCATACTCACTGATAATTTCTTCGCATATTATAATTGAAAGAATCGTCAGAATCGAGATGTAACGTTGAGAGATGTTATAATCATTCATTTCTCTTGGTACCCAAGTACCTTCAATCTCTTTCTGAGATCAATTTCAAGGCTGTGAATTATGTTAACAAAAAATAACCATCTGTCAATATTACAGTATATTTCTGATATCTTTCAATTATAATACGCGAAAGATTTTTGTGGGTATGAACGGATTTTATTGAAAAGCAGACACAATGTTTGCAATTTATTTAATTTGACATGTATAAATAGAAATTGCTGCCTAAATACGTATATATATATATATATATATATATTAGAAAATATGAAAATGTGTTCATTGTTTAGAGTTACTCCTAGGATCGCTAATTTTATCTTCGCACAGGA
Source organism: Ascarosepion bandense (assembly GCA_037127315.1). Classification (NCBI taxonomy): domain Eukaryota; kingdom Metazoa; phylum Mollusca; class Cephalopoda; order Sepiida; family Sepiidae; genus Ascarosepion; species Ascarosepion bandense. The sequence goes on along the minus strand of JBBBDQ010029592.1, from coordinate 67,593 downwards.
CCTTCGACTAAACACGAAGGACTATATCATGTGCTTTGAGATGTTAGTGATGGAAAAACTTATGTAACTATGTAAGCAAGAGCACGCAGTAATGGCTGAAGGAGTTTCTGCAACCATATCACACATTACATCTGGGTGCCTAACTCACCAGATTGCAACAGTATTTATTAGTATGTGTGTGTTACAGAAATTATTATGAAACTGATTATAAACGACCTACAACTGAAATGATTTGATTGAACGTTATTTTCTTATCGATAATCGTTTCATTAATCTTCGTTAATTTCCGTAACATGTTTATATTTGTTGACATTATGAAACATTTCAGAGCAGAGATGGTTATTACGATGAATTCGAAAATTGTATTATAGGCTTAGTTTTACTTCGTTTAGACTGATCGTCATTCGTTATCGAGAGGTCAAATACGCGGGAGATCACATTTATAAATTTATAAATATATTTACTAAATGTAAATATTGTTTGTATTTATCGGCTTCTTTCATTAATGAATAATTGTTTTTTCTGTTTTCATGTTGTTTGATTACTTGTATCATCCAGTTCTTTATTGTTTCTTTATATGTGTAGAAAGCCAATAGTTTTTTCACGTATGAGGCTTCTAGCTAAATAAGACCTTTTCCTTCTTCTTTACGCAGTATGTATAGGTGGTCTACATCAGCCTTTGGATGACGTATCTCATGTTTAGAAAGGAGCTTTCCTATATTAGAATCCATTCGTTTCATGTTGTTTAGGGTCCATATTGGTCCATGGATAGCCATAATTCTGTTCTGAAAATTCAAGTCAGTTTTTAATATTAGTCGTAACCTTCTATAGTAATCATTACGCACTATTTCTTTAACTTTTTTATGGTGAATGCTTTCAGTTTCAGTTAAACCTAGGTATTTATAAGCTTCATGTTGGTCTAAATCATTTCTATTGTTACAGCAGGGTCTAAGCTAATTGTGGATGTTTGTTGTAGTGATCCTTGTAAAACTGTAGTTTTAGCATATTTATTCGAATTGAATTTTATTTCAGTGTCTTCACTGAAGCATTTTACAGTTTGCAGAAGACCTTTCAGCTCATTGTCATTTTGTAGCATACAACTTTAAATCATCCATATAAAATAGATGGCTTATTTTCTTTCGAACTATTCATAACCATATTCTGTCTTGTTCAGTTGACTGATTAAAGCTATTACTGATATGCAAAATAGTAAGTGAGACAAAGTGTCACCATCAAATATAACTCTATATTATAGGTTCAATTTAGGTGGTAAATGGTTGTTTTTCAAATCGACATGCATTGTTTGATGAACGTCAATCATTAATTTCATAAAAACTGAATTGAATTTTCAGAACAGAATTATGGCTATCCATGGACCAATATGGACCCTAAACGACATGAGACGAATGGATTCTAAGATAGGAGAGCTCCTTTCTAAACATGAGATACGTCATCCAAAGGCTGATGTAGACCACCTATACATACTGCGTAAAGAAGAAGGAAAAGGTCTTATTTAGCTAGAAGCCTCATACGTGAAAAAACTATTGGCTTTCTACACATATAAAGAAACAATAAAGAACTGGATGATACAAGTAATCAAACAACATGAAAACAGAAAGAAAAATTATTCATTAATGAAAGAAGCCGATAAATACAAACAATATTTACATTTAGTAAATATATTTATAAATTTATAAATGTGATCTGTCGCGTATTTGACCTCTCGATAACGAATGACGATCAGTCTAAAGGAAGTAAAACTAAGCCTATAATACAATTTTCGAATTTTATTTAAATTACATTTTATTTATTTATTTTCTACTATCGGAAAGAAGTTGTTTTAATTATTACTACTGATAAAATAAATTCTAGGTTTGTAACCGTTTAAATATGAGTTTAGTTTTCCTCTCAGTATTTTATATTACTCTGTATAATATCCATTAAGGTTCCTATTTGTATTTATTTAATATTTTATATTACTCAGATAAATTTTTTGTATCATCATTTCAGTTTTTATAGTCATGACATTCTCTTTTATATATATATATATATATATATATATATATATATATATATATATATATATATGTAGTTTTAAAATGAACAAGAGACGTAAAGTTACAAGTTAATTTGTCTGAAGAGAGTCAACTTTACACGTGTAACGTCACATATACTATTATTGTTACTTAATGTATTATAACATGTATAATAACAACAACAATATATATACACTTTAAACAAAACGTTCACGGACTGTCACACTTTTTAATCTATACCAATTTCTCTCGTTGGGACAACCCTATTTTGGTTTGTAATATATATACATATATATATTTAAAGGTACATTGCTTTTACATGGAATTAACTTTTTTTACGTGACTGCTGGATGACTGTGTATTTTGGAATAAGATTTGTGAACGTTGAACGTACAATGTTGTTTTACAAATGCAGAAAATTTAGGATCAGGGACGCTTGAAAATGAACGCCACAGAAATAATTGGCGAACAAAAAAAGAAGTCAAGTCACCAAACAGAATATAATATTATTGAATATAAATAACGTAGCAATTTCTCGCTAGACATTATACCACCAAAGTCTATGTCACATCGTGCTAATATTATTCGATGATTATTTTCTACTATTATATAACTCTTCATTTATTTAGTGATTACTTTCCATCAGTTTTTCAAAGTCCATCCAAGAGGTATATTGCTTTATTGACTGCATTATAAAATCGTTCACAGACAAAATCTATCTATCTATCTATCTATCTATCTATCTATCTATCTATCTATCTATCTATCTATCTATCTATCTACTTTGCAAAGTGCTTTTTTATCAGTAATTATTGAAAAATCAAGAGACTTCGCGCAGGAACTATCCCAAATATATATATATATATTATTTAAAATGATTTAATTTACGTTGCGGTACCGAAATTTCTATGTTTCGAGATTTTACCTCGTCATCAGACAATGTTGACTCGTTTTTGTAAAAATTATTTCCATTAAAATGCCTTAAATTATACGCTTGGTAATTTAAGAGCTAATATGAATGAAAGAGGACAGAAAAATTGTGTTTTTAATTTAACTAATCAGAATGAAGTTCAACTTTTAAATTTGAAATTATGGGTTATATGTTTGGTGAATGCATGGTTTCTTCTTTCAGGTTTAACGGTAAGGTGTATATCTATTGAGCTACAGTCTAGACTACTTTTCTTTTCGGTGTTAGCCTTCATTATTGTTACAAAATTATTGTCTTAGCTTTCTCTGTGTCCCAGCATTTTTTCAAATAAGAAAGAAAGCTTTTTATATTTTGTGATCCGATTTAAAAGGACATTTTCGTATGATTATGCTATTTTATTTCGATTCAGAGGGAATTTTTCTTAACATTTTATAAACTGTTAAATTGTAAAAACAAATATATGCATTTAATTAACATTATATAATAAGACAAAAGTAATTTTCATATATATGTAAGTTAATGGATGTTCTTTTATGAAAAAAAAATTAACCATGTTCTAAGTTGAAAAATTTGTAATGTTTACATATGACATTTATTTCATTACGTATATTTAATAAATTTTTATTTTAAGAAATTTAATAATATATAGTTTTTCATACAAATACATGGGGCATGGGTTAGTTAAAAACTTACATATAAAAAACTATCACAAATTTACACAAACACACACACACACATATATATACATATATATATGTGTGTGTGTGTATGTGTTTGTGTGTGTGTGTTTGTGCAAGTGTTTTTCATTATTATTGGCTTTCATTCAGCGAAGAAGTATCTTGATATACAAGAAACGCTCAGTTATTTGAGGATATTGTTTAAATCATTAAACAGTTTTTATAGAACGATGAAAACGATATTCATCCAATGGAAAATACAATACAAAATATAGTCTAAATCGAATGAAATTGTTGTATCACTTCTAAAGAGAATTGAATTGGCGTTATATTGTAATAAAAAGAAAAACAGTGTCTTATAAATATCCATATATTGAAGAAGACTTTAGCAGATGGTCTGTACAGCTGGCGCGTTATTTGTTTCTTAAGATTTGATATTAAAAATACTTTCAATGGATCATTGGAGGGATAAGTTAGCTATAATATTTTTCGGAATGTAAAGAAATATGGATATCTTTTTACATTGGAATGTGTGATCAATAGGAAATATATCTATTTCCAATACCGGTAAAAAGCAAAATTCTTTCACAGAATCAAAACACTTGATCAGATTGCTCCTGGTCTTCTTTTTAGCACCTATCTATCTATCTATCTATCTATCTATCTATCTATCTATCTATCTATCTAGTAAGCGAGATTGATATTTTAGTTGGTTAATATTAACCTTTTATTTCTAATCCTTCTTTCTGCTTTCTTTAACTACTTCATGTAGTTTCTTTTTCGTGCCACCTATCAGCACTAAAGCGGAAAGAAAGATTTATATATAAACAACAAAACAACAGAATCCATGGACATGAGCATAAACAGGAGGTGAAAATGTCAACTACAGGCCAGAAATACTAAAATCAAGCAAATGCAGAATGGAAGTGTTCTAACGGAGGGCAGTTAGTCCGACACTGAGATCCGAAGGTATATTGGCATGGCCAACGATGCATTCCAGAAGTTGAGTAGAGTATTGAAAGAAAGAAAAACAAATAAGAGGGAACTGGATTCTTATGTGAAGCCTGTCCTTCAAAATAGCAGCGAATCAAAGTTGAGGGAAAGACTGGAAACAAGCCAAATTTTAACCTACAGAAGGATGCCGAGGATACAATGAACCGAACATTTGAACAAAGACGAGGTTTTTGAGGAGATGGAAACGAAAAAGAAAAATGCTACTTAACATTAGGAAAAGACAGCTGAAGTTTCAGGGACTTGTAATAAGGAATGAGGTCTTGAAGAATATAATACTCACCGGACTGATAGAGGGGAGCAACGGCAGGGGAAATAGACGGATGATATTCTTGACAGAGTTAAGCGAAGGGATGAAGAAAGAGGGATTTGCAGTGGTAACAGGAGAAATGGTGTTAAGAGTTACAAGCGATAGGGAGATGTGCCGGATCCTTATCGGTTACATTCTCAAGAGACATGGTACATAGAAGAAGTAGAAGGTTCATCGGTGGATCTACATAATTATCTGTCTGTTTTACTATATCCTCATTAATTCATCTCTTACTATATATTATTTATGTATGTATGTATGTATGTATGTATGTATGTATGTATCTATCTATCTATCAAAATATGTTCATATCTATTTATCAGTTTCAGTTTATTCATAAGTAACTATTAACCCCTTTTGTACATATCTCTACTCTGTTCATATCTAACTAGCTATCTGCTTCAGTCTGTTTATATCTCTCTATATGTGTATATGTGTTTTTCCATCTATCTATTTATCTATCCATGGGCACGAGGCCAAGACACAGTAGACTGTTTGCTTTCAGACCAAAAAGCTCTCATTCAAACTATGGTCGATTTGTCAGGAAGTGATTTCTTGATGTTATCGGTCCGGAAGAGGCAATCCCAGCGTGTGGCACCTTTGGAAAATGCATAGAATCATACCATGGGTTGATTCAAGCCTTGTAAGAAAAACTGCTTGAACGTCTCCCATTTAGAAACCGTCGATTGTTGTGAAACCTCGAAGTCAAAAGTATACGTGTGTGTCTATGTGCATATGTGTATTTGCTTTCTCGTACGTCTGTGAGTTTCTGTGTTTTTATAGAATGGAATTTAATTTTTGCTATATTTATGGCATGAAGATTTAAGCATGAAACAGACTGTCACCAAATTACCCCAGTGCCCAATATTAATTAGTGTTAATTAAATTTTACTTCCACTTACCTTACCAAATAGGAAAAATTTAGGACACTAGAAAAGTTTGAATGTATATTTTCATCAGTTTATTTCAAAAATGGTTCAAAATAAAAAAATAATTGATTGTTAAAGCGATCACAGAATGATATGCATCTGCGAATTGTTATGGCAAAATACCAGGCAGACACTTTTAAGACACTTGGATATCTATCAAATCTATCTCTACTTACAAGAAAAATATTAAGTAAAAACCAGACTCACAATGTGTTGGCAGTAGAAGAAAGTGTTAATTCTTCCATTATTTTCTAACGGCACATAGGGGATAATTTTTTAAATATTCCACCATACACTCAACAGGATCTTCTTTGAGGAAAGCTATCCTTCTGGTTGCTGAACATGTATTTTTCCTTGGTCTGGTAAATTGATAATTTGTTAACCGTATGATCAAGGGTCTGTTTCAAACCACCAGTGAGATGCCTGTACAAAAATTTCATTTGAAATAGTGTTGTAAACAAAGAAACAAAATCGGTACTTTGTTGGCATTTCTCTGAAGATAGGTCGGCCGTAAATTATTTTACAACCACTGTAACCATTTCAGCTCGCGTTGTACTGTCGTATGAGGAACATTATCACTCTCACTGTGTTCTGTAGTCACAGTCGCAGGATTCGTGGTAACACCAAGTTCAAAATCGTCTGAATCTACTCGTTTTGGATGAGCGTCACTTTGGTATTCAATGTTTAAAACTAGGAATCAAATCATGCCACTTCTTGATGAATTGTTTTCGTTGCTGCACTTGCAATGAAATCCTTATTAATCACATGGAATAAAAGATATCGAATGTGTTCTTTACTTTCTACGTTTATAGGAGTCTTTAAAAAACTACATAAAGAAATATTTTTTTTAGAATATGAAAGAAAGTTAGATAAGAATTATGTAAAATATAAATATATGAATAACTCATTGTAAGATTATCAAGCAAATAATGAGACAATGCAGCTGAATTATTTTGGTTCTATATTTTCCTCAAACCTCGATCAAAATATTTGATCCAACCTAATATATCGGAGAATGAGATCACCCAATTTAAACAGTGAGATACAACGGGTTTAAAATATGTAAATTAAATTCTGAGTCATCCTCTACCCTGAACGGTTCCGATGCATGAATACAAATATGCATACATGAAAGCACATGCAAACATGCTATATGCCAAATACGATGTAGCAACTATGATAATAAAACTTATTGGAAAATAAAAAATCGAATAAAATTCTTTCATTATGTCGAAATCTCTTTGTTTCTGTTTCGGGTGTCTATTTCAGAGATGCTGCACCGTCTTTAATAATGTTTGAAATAATAACAATAATAAAAATAACACACACACATGCATATATATATATATATATATATATATATATATATATATATATATATATATATATGACTCGTAAGTAATTATTTTTTTATTTTGTACAAGACCATCCTAGAGATGGTCTTGTATTACGTATTAATATGGTGTGTAGTACTTTGGCAAGTTTCTCAATAAAATATTTTTTTTATATTTGTTATAATTTTATTCTTCTCAGAAGTATTTAATTTGTGATCTGATTTGTATTATCTAATCATAGACAAACAAGTGACATGGCCACGTGCGAGTAATTTCAGGTACCTTCGAATTTATTCAAAATCAAAAAGCGTTTGTTTTCATTCATATTAATTTCCATAAATTAGGATCTTTTGCATATCAAATGTACAGGTTATATATACTAAGGTTAAATATACATACATAAGTAAACAAGTGGTTAGTATTTTGTTTCCGAAAATGCTTATGTTTTCGGCTGACTATCAAATTCCTGTTTCAGAATGTTTGTTCAGGCACATGTGTGTTCCACTAACACCTAGAAATCAAACCTGTGGTATATACTGCAATTATTCTGAATGTACCTTAGATCCTAGTAAATGGTTCTTACCAATGCGTAATGAATGAGTGTGTCACATGTCTACTCCTGTCAAGCTCTTGGTCACAAACATTTGTAACATCGTATTAGCAATATCAACAACCGATGGCGAAAATTTCTGAATACGAATTTTATTCAAACCGTTTCATAATTTTCATATACTCCCCAACGGTTACGTGCATGGTCATCGTCTCTCTAAGCTGATATTATCAAGAAGTTACCGTCTTCAGACAGTGAATATGGTGAGATTAGAGCCTATATCTGCAAATATCGTTTTTGACTAGTCAGCCATACGTCCATGCAATATAAATTCAAACATAGATATATACATATAAGTTTTCTTATCTGTATTCCCTTCGGGGGAAATACATATATTTGTATTAATCAGCATAACTGCATATTTCTCTTACCTGCACACCATTCTATGTTGAACATTTTTGATGTAAAAATGCCAAAACATTTTCAACGGTGGAACATTTCTGCAGAAACAACAATAGACGGAACTGCATTTTTTTTTCAAATTTTGCAGATTTTATTCATTTCACTTCAATAATTTTGTTCGCTTGCCTATCATTTATATTTAGGATTTTCAAGTCACATATTTATTTGAATATTCCATTGGTCTTCTGTATTTCCTTTCTATTTCTTTTTGTTTTTCATTTTTCTTTTCTTGATTTATTGTGTCTTCTTCTTCTTCTTCTTCTTCTTCTTCTTCTTCTTCTTCTTCTTTTATGTGCCCTGTTCTTTCAGAACGTGGACGATCATGGTTCTTTACGTCTTCCTATCCCTGGTGGCTCTTAGTACGTTTTCTCCTGTTACACCTCGCAAACCCCGTTCCGTCATCCATCTGATCAGGCCCTTTCAATATGTTATCCGCTGACTTCCTCTGTCTCTTTTTCCTTCTATCTGGCCTGTCAGTATCAGGTTTTCCAAGCCCTCATTCCTCATTGCGTGTACCAAGAACTTAAGTTGTCTCTTCCTGATGCTCACCATTAATTTCCTTTTCGGTGCCATTCTTTCCAACACCTCATCATTGCTCACATGCTCGGTCCAGGATATAGGCAGCATCCTTCTGTACAAACACATTTCCGCTGCTACAAGTGTTTTCCTCATTTCGATGATATTGTCCAGCATTTATTGCCGTATTGAAGAACTGACATCACATAGCAATCTATTTATTCGTTATTAAATTATTATTCGTTATTATTCTTCTTTCTCGTTGTTTCTTTTCAATTAATTTCTTTTGTCCTTTCTTAATTTCTTTCTCTACTTTCTAGCTTTACTTTTATTTTTTCTGTTTCTTTCTTTCTTTCTTTCTTTCTGTCTGTCTGTCTGTTTGTATTCTTTATTTCATTATCCTTGCATTTATATTTTATTTCTTTTTACTTATTCTTTATTTTTCTTCTTTTTTTTGTCATCTTTACTTTATTACCTATGCTTTCTACCTATCCATTTTTGTCATCTTTCTCCCATACTGAACTGAAAACATGATTCCTGATTTTCTTTTCTCATTGTAGCAATACTTTTGTAGACTTTATGCAAAATATCTCTAATGATTCTAAAAATGACTAAAAATCGTGAGTTGGAGTAAAATTTTCTGCTGTAAGATATCTGTAGACTATTGCGAACTTTCAATTCGAAAGAATGTTAACCAGTCCTAATGTTATTTTCCCTACGTTTACTGAAGCAAAGTAAAATTATTTAATGTTACATAATAACCCCAAACAAGCAAACAAAATTAAACTATCCAAACAAATAAAAACAACTAAACCCCGCAACAGTTTTTCACCAACATCTGTGGTAATTCTTTCCACCGTTTGCAGAGTATAATCATACCTCTACGAAAATTCTTCAGACATATTAGATCTTTGCAAAGTAAACATAACACTGCAATCCACACCCCCGATTTCTCGAATTCTAATTACTTTTCTCTCTTTATGAAGAAACTCTATTGTGCACATGCATAGCCTGGAAGTTCATGGGCGTAAACATTTACCGCTGGCTAGGAAGATCTCATTTGAATCTTAAGGCCACTCTTACATGTGTTTCTAACTCTACTAAACTCAGTAATATATCACCTGTTTCTCTACTGACTCTTACGTGCTAGAGAGTATTTCAAGCTGGACTTCACAACCAAGCAATATAGAAAACTCTATTTCTATTCACCAGTTTATTTACATATTTGTGTTCGGTGACATCAATGCCTATCACACAAAGTGGCCGGACCATTCTCACACCGATCTTGCTGGCGTCCAAACGCTGGACTTCACAACCACTCTCATGCAAGTGGTGGATTAACTCACGCTTTTCCCCAATACCCCTAATGAAACACGTTTTTCTTCTAGATCTCATACTTTATTTCCATAAGGCAAGCGAACGTGATTTATTTCCAGCCATCGTCCTTAAGTAATGTACCCCTGAGATGTCTCCTGTTCTCTACCAAGTCTATAACTATTGCCTCACATCTTCCTGCATTCTTGTTTGCTTGAAATCTTCATATGTCATATTCATTTTTAAGGAATTTGGAAAGCCTTCTGACAAATTTGTTTTAATTGTCTCACCCCAGGCAAGGCAGTACTGCCACTTAAGCGCAGGGGTTATATTCTAGGAGAGTAAAAAGAGGAGAACAGGTTACAGTAGGTGTGTGAGAATGAGTAGGGAAGAACGGGTACACATGTGTAAAGAGGGCTGCGTGAGAGAAAAGTGTCGAATGAGAGTCAGGATGGGAGGCAACGAGATAAGATGACAGTTGACGTTCCATTTAAACTCTTAGAGATTGTGCCTATCAGGGAAACAAGAATACAAAAGAAAAGAAGCAACTCAAGTAGAGGTCTTGGTTACATTTGAGTGTTTTCTACTTAAAAGGGTGGGTTTTCTTTGACAGTCTAGCAGCCACATCTCGTCGGTAAGAGAGAAACTGGAGTCGGTCTGCCACGAGTATACTGCAATTTTCTTTGCATTTTGTCGAGAACTCCAGGGTGAACAGTACGATCACCAGAACAAATATGACAGTAGCATTCAATGCACGGGTGGACGGTAGATTTGTGTATGTGCATGATTGATTCAGAAAATAAAAACTTGCTGACCCGACACAGGGACCTGTCCTTCTACGTCCAAATAACGCTACAATGAGCCTGTTACCACTTTTTTGATTTTCTTAACAATAATAGCATCTCAATTATCACTACCTACTCTTCTAAAAACTATATGGCTTCTGCTTAACAAGGTCTGCCGTTGATGTGCCAACGATCATAAAAGGATATGCATTTCAGGCTTTTGATAAGAATAGTTATGTTCGATCTTATCACAAAGGCAAGTGTTGGCATGTTTAGCTTCTGAGAAAACTCCAGTAGGATTGTTCCATTCAATGCAATCAAATTGTGAAATGAATGGCGGTTTGAACAGAAACATTTCCAGATCCTTTCTGACAGACGCTGCCTTCTCTCAATGCTCTATCCAAGTTCCTACGTTTTTCTCATCTTCATTAATAATCTTTCAGATATAATCAGTTCACATGTAAGCATTTATTTAGATAGCATCACAATTTAATCCCGTTTCAATAATAAATATACAAAGGCTGACAAAGTAAACCTGGAATTCAAACTGAGATATACTGGGATAACAAATGGCTGGAGAAGTTTAATTCCACGAAGACGATTCTTCCCTCCTTTAACCACCACATAAAAACTTTCTTACCTGCCATTAGAATGAACGACGACAGTCTCTTGGAGTGCAACACACTGCATCTCCTTTGCGTCAGTCTCTCAACTCACCATACGTGCACCGTCAACATCGAATCAATAGCAGTCTCTACTGCTAGAAAATGTGAGTTTCTCTGGCAGATCAGATAATTTTACACTTCAGAAACCATCTTGCATATATATAACTCTAACATTGGACCGAGCATTGAATACTGTTGCCATATCTGGTCGGCTGATTCTGCTATTCATCTCGAGTCTCTCGACAAAATCCAAAGAATAATCCGCAATATAATCGATCCTAACTTGGCATTTTGACTTTCATAATATGATTTTTCTTTGTCTTTTCTATAGATAATTTCAGAGGAACTGCACTGATGAGCATTTTTCCCGTGTGTCAAGACTACTTCGATTTACTAGCGGCACTAGATAAGAATCTACGTCCTATCTTTGTTAACAATTGAAATAGTTGAATTTAACCACCTCTTCTTTTCAGTTATTTTCTTGTGCTACTTCGTTGTGGAACTCTCTTCCGTTTAATTGTTTTCAGAATAGCTACAATGTCGAAAAGTTTAAATTCAAAACCACTTGCTATCTTCTATCTCCTTGAATACTATCCGTTTGAATCTTTTCTTCACACTCTGTGTAACCTGATTTTTCTATCACTAGCTCCTTGCATACCAGTAGCGGTCCCGCCTTACTTAGGGTTAAATGATAAAACAGAAATGTAGTCACACAACTAATACGAATAAATATGTCGTGCAATGAGATTTGTCTTTCATTTGGAGCCTTATGTAAGCATCGCAGGCCATTCGGGGAGTACATAGGGCATGCACACACAGTAGCACACACATGAATACTGTCAAAGCAAACATAAACAGCTACAGCAAACACAGGCGGAATAACTCATGTCGCTTTAACTTATGCACACCACGCTTAAGAAAATCTTTTCATTCCGTAACTCACGCCATATAGAAATACCAGTCTAAACTACTTCCTTCACATTAACATATATAAAACGCAAACTCAAACATACGTGCATCGAGGGACACTTGTTTACTCGATATTTATTTCCTAGATTTTATGCGAAATCTCTGTAGCGCTTCTAAGAACACCCTTTTACTTTAATTTAATTGTAACCATTGTTGTTATTAAAGAGAACACTGATTTCTTCGACGATGTTATTTTAGCCTTCACTTGAAGCATACGAAACGTTTTCTTATTTTTTCTCTCGTTTGCTGCCAGTTGAAAATTAATTTCCATTTCTATTGAAGGGTATTAAGTGCAAATACATTCAACGACCATCAAAATTAAAATAAAGACACGCAATCATCGGCAGAAGCCAATGCCACAATATATATATATATATATATATATGTGTGTGTGTGTGTGTGTGTGTGTGTGAGTGTGTGTGTGTGTGTTAACTCTATTAGTCTTCTTCTTCTTCTTCTTCTTCTTCTTATTATTATTATTATTATTATTATTATTATTATTGTTATCATTATTATTATTATTATTATCTTGCGATTCCTACTATAATCAGTCTCCCTAGTTAGTCTGCGAGCGAGAATACTTAAAGCAGGTTTTGGTGTTTTGTTATGACTCCATTTCATGATTTGTTTTTCTAACATGCATCACATCACTAGTTTTACATGGTCAGAAATTTCTCTTAGTGTGTGATCTGTACTTTTCAATACATTATATTTTTTATTTCTCTCATGCTTGTATTTCCAGGAATTTTCTCAATGTGTGTCAGGCTCGTTTTTAACATTACAATTCTTGTTTTCAATTTCTAAATTTTTCCTTATTACCAGGTCGTTATATTTGAAGAGTTTTTCTAATTTACAGCCTGCTGGGTATGCCATATTAAATTGTATGTATTTTCTTCTGTTTGCAACAGTTTCTTCCATCATTCTGTCAGTAATTAAAGTGTAATTCCATAAAATTGTGATGTCTGCTTTTTCTGTAACCGGTGCCGGGTGATGTTGATATTAATGTTTCTTAACATATTTTCCAAATTTTTAGACCAGCATTTTAAATTCAGTATTAATTATAGTGTTTGTCAGAAATTTTTAACTGAAAAGGCTCTGATATTGCTCTGCAAGTATAAAGCTTCCTTTCCTAAATTTAACAATCGATGAGTAAAGTTACGAACATTGGACTTATTACTACGTTGTGGATAATAACCTAGCAGGGGTTTGCCTTGAAAGCATTGTTTCGCAATGACTGTTGCTTCTTAGGTTTTCTTTTGGTTTACTAAAGAATGTACAAAATGTAAGTTTTGCTTGTATTTACAGACTTCTTTCATGATCGAATAAATATTTTTTGTTATTTCTGTTTTCCTGTATTTTGAATAATTGCATCATTCAGTTCTTTGTTGTTTCTATAAATGCTAGTAAGGAAATTGTTGTTACCTTGTATGGCAATTGTAGCTTAAGAAGAACTCTTCCACATTTTTACGGGGAGTGTATAGACTGTGTGAATCAACCGTGGATGATGCATATTACTCTGGTAAGAAACCATCCTGTCATTAAATATGTTCTACAAATGTAATTTACATTCCAGTTCTAGATGTTGAAACTATTAAATTCTAAAAAAGCAAGACAGTTAAATCCTGTAGTTATACTGTAAGATATCAATTCAGTTCTTAATAACAGTCGGACCGTTCTATATACTCTTTTCGCACAAATATACTTCATATTTTTACGATTAATTCTTTCACGCTCATTTAATCCAAGATAAATTTTGTAGCCTAATGCAATATGTGTGGTGAGGGCTGTTATTCTGTGATTTGTGCTACGTTTCATAGAATGCATTTGTAAAGATTTGGTACGCCTCACTAAAATAAATTACTTTTACTTTTGTTAAGTGAATGATTGTGTCAGTAGTGGAGGATTCGCAGGGATATCTTTTGAATTATCCAGTCGTGGGGACTTGAAGATTTTGTATTTGTGTACGAATTTGTTTCTATGGCAGAGTTTTTGAAATTGTTTAGGCTCCTGTTTATTCAACGGCAAAGCCCAAGTCGACATTTTGGTTAGACTCAATTTACATAATGTTCCCACGAGTGTCGCATGGGTCCAAAAGTCCATGCAATCTTGTCAGGCACACTGAGTAACGTTCTTTTACAGACAGTGTTAAGAAGTTTGTAGGGAACATTTTGCGACCTCATAATGTATCATTCATTCCCTCTTCCCTCATTATGATTAACATTTTGAATTGTTGTCTACTGTTCAGATTTTTTTCTCATAGATTAGCTGCCATAAAACGTACGCTGTTTGTATAAAAAATGTTGGAAACAGACAATGGAAACAAAAGTTACTTTAGAAAATAAAACTGCATCATAATTAATCAAAATAATTCAATAATATATTTTTATAATCATGTAAAAAGAGATGGTTATTTTTACTTATATTTCTTTATCTTACTGTTGTTTTTCCTGCTTGATTCCTAATATATATAAATATTATTGTTGCTGTTACTATCGCTACGCATTTTACAAATATTATTCTGAAAAATAGAAAATTTAAAATTTAGAATTGATAATGACGATAAGTCATCACTCCTATGAAAATTAAAACTAGTAACTAATAACTATTACTATTTTAGCTATGACATCATTGGTATTATTTATTGTGGTGACCTGAAGATACATTATTTGTGTATGAATGTGTTATTTTAAGTTTACTATTTTTAAGATCACGGGAAACATATCTAATAATTGAAAAAAGGAATATTTTATTACTCATTAATGCAAAGAGAAATTATATTATATTTCTGAATATATACACAAAACATTACAAGATTACTGATAATATATTTGTTTGCATATATATATATATATATATATATATATATATATATATATATGTGTGTGTGTGTGTGTGTGTGTTTGTGCGTGTGTGTGTGTGTATTCAGTTTTTATTTCTTCACTAAAATCCTCGAAAATATTTAGCGTTATATCGCTATCATATCATCGTCATTTTCAGAAAAATATCGTATTTTTTTAATAGTATCACCCCGAGCAGGGCGGTAACGCCACTGATGTGCAGGGTGCTACATACGAGTAAAAGGCTTAGACAGAAGAGAGTGAGGAGAAAGAAGAACCAGTTAGAAAGGAGCAAGAAAAGGATGGAAATACAGGTATGATGACAATAGCAAAGGTGGAGAGAAAGGTAACGATATACAGGGCGGTGTGGAAAGAACTAGGGTCAAGTAGTTAAGAGATGAGTATTGACCTTGCATTTAAATTCAGGAAAGCAAGAATAAGGAAGCGAGTTCCACATGCGAGAAGTTCGAGAAAAGAAGCTGAAGAAGTAGAATTGTCGTCTGCATTTGGTTCATCTCACTGTGAATGGGTGAGACCCAGTTGCCAGTGTGGTTGAATGAGTAAACACCGTTTGCAGAGGCAACAGTGACTTAAGTTTGTTGGAGCGGAAGCCACACCCCTCGCTGGGGAAGTGGCCATCTTCGAGCCGCCAAGTCGGTACTTATCACATTACTGATAATCCTTTGGAGACTCTCAAGAGCAGTACTCCATGCAGGGACAAATGGTTGATTTGTATATATTCAGGATGGGTTCAGGCGGGAAAAACATCCTGGCCCGAAATAGTATCCCAAACTTCCTAGCAGTGGATTTAGCTATTAACTCAATGTAGTGGTTCAACTTGAGATCGAAAGAGAGGTTATGGCTGGGTAGGCGCAGTTTATTGCTCTATTGTTTTTTTTAAGAAAATATTTTTCTTGAAATATCTACACATATTTTCGTAGTATTCCCTCGCTGGCTCTCTCTCTCTCTCTCTCTCTCTCTCTCTCTCTATATATATATATATATATATATATATATATATATATATATATACAGCTTCTTTTCTCGCGCTTCCCGCCCGTGGAACTCCCTTCAACAAGTCTGCTTTCCCGACAGCTACAATCTCCAGGTGTTTAAATTTAGAGTCAATAGACACCTCCTATCACCCTAACTCCCAATTATTCTTAGAACACTCTAATCTACCCAACCCTCATTCTCTGTATCCTTACTCGCCTATCATCCACCCGCTGACATTTCCTATATTTAACCATTCTCGGTATTCCTACCCGCCTATCACCCACCCTCTGGCCCCTGCGCAGTAGTGGCAGTGACATGCCTTCCTCGGGGTGAAACGCTTATATATATATATATATATATATATATATATATATATATATATATATATATATATATTGTACGAAAATGAACGAACACGTAGATTAAAACCATGTACCACTAAACTAACATTTTCATGTTTCGGAGCAGAATCACTCCTCTTCTGGTGGTATATGAAACGGGAAATAATTGGTGAAAGTTATTTATTTTTGAGAATGTGAGATGTAAATAGAGGTTGTAAAGAATTTGAATTTGGTATGTCTAAAATAGACCATCAGCAGTTTGTTACCATAGAGATATACTTTTGGTTTAGGAGAGGGGGCAGGATTGTTTGGATCTTGTAGTAGTTTTAGTCATATTGTGTTTAGAGCAAAATTTTAAGTTTGTATGGGTTTTTTTATTTTATTAATATAATATTCATTTTTTTTATTTTGTGGAGGAAACATAGTTATTTATTAAATTTTGAAGATTATTTTGACTGAGTATATAGTGGGACCACGTAATATGTAAAATAGGTAAATAATTTTTAACCGTAATGTTTTATATATATATATATATTAAAGCACAAATTCTAACTGACATATTTTTATTAAATAAATGTTAACGAAAATATTTTCGATGATTACCTAAAACTGTTAATTCATGCCTACGGTTCAATAGTCACCATTGTTAGGGAATCTTAGAATGTGCAGCTTTTTACTCTGACACAAACGGCTGATGTCGTTGAACGAGTTACAGATTATAGTTTTTTCCAGAATTTTTCACTTTACTTAGGGTGTTTTATGCGTGTTTTTTAATTCCCAAAAAAGGGAGAAATGGATGTTTGGTTTTGATACATGCTGTTTTTTAAAGGAAGGTAAGTGCATATACCATCGTTGCTTAAAAGTATTCTTTGTAGATCCGATGTAGACTTTATCAACAGCAGGGTTTCACTTGATATTATATAAGATTGGTACACCATTGAATTTATTTTACAAATATTTTGTAGTGGGCAATTATTGAAGTTTCCATAATTCCATAAACCGGTGTTATTGTTCCCTTTATTATTGTGATAGTTAGTAATACTTTGATTAACGTGCTGATTTAAGATATATTTATTTTTATTTGTAATAGGTCTTTCAATGTTATTTGTACAACATTATTTTAATTTATGTGTAATTGTGTTCAACAATTTTACTTAGAGGGCTATTAATAAGGAAATGTATCTTAATTAAATTAAGAGACTTCAGCCCTTACTTGGTGTTGAACATTTGGTTGAAAGCGGATGTATGCCAAATGATCTTTCTATTTCTATCTTTCCTGTAATGGTCAACATTATTATGTACTTAATATCCTCGTTTTTGTAACCACTACTGTTAGGGCCTTATTATAAAAACCTTTATGCTTATAAAATATTTCTTCAATGTAAGATATTTTACTAATTCTATATTCTACAGAGAAGGATATATGTTTGATTATACTTGTGGGCTAATATGACTTTGGGTGATGTATAATGGATATTCGTTAGGTTTTATGTGTGGTTGGTAAGTATTACTTACTTAGTCAAGAGTTACATCGAGCAAGTTTACTACTTTTAAATTAATGTTGTTTATTACTTTTAGATTTAACCATGGTGTGCAGTGAGATTGTATAGTGTAAATAAACTAATGAGAATGGAAGACACCACAGTATCTAACACACCCACTGTAATGTCAGATTTTTTATCAGAATTATTTTTGTTCCATTGTTCGTGATTATATATATAAACAGATGTCTTAATGTGCATTATTATATTATATTCATCCTTGGTTAATTCTGAATTATATGTGGCGAATTCCAGTGCCAAAATGAAAAGGTCATTGGATATTGACGGGTAATAATCAACTGTGTCAAATTGTATTAAAGCATAGTTGATTTATCCTTTATATTGTTAAACCAACTTTTGACATCAGTTGCATTTGTTAACTGGAGTAATCCAACGTTATGTTATATATATATATATATATATATATATATATATATATATATATATATATATATATATATATATATGTTGAATACCATAAAGAGGTTAAAAAGTGCCAAAGTGGTACTCGAGTAAAAGAACACCAACACTCGTGTACATAAAAGAAGAGAGTTTTTGTCAAGAGAATACGCTTGGGCAAATTAGAGAATCTGATGGCCGACCACTAATTGTCAAAACATGTGACAGATATCTCCTGTGTGTACTATAAATGGCGACTGATATGGTCATTCCACATAAGCAATAGGGAGTGTGAGATATTTCATTACAACGATATATAGTATTAGGCGTAAGTTTGCAACACATCACAAAAACGATTTTTAAGTATTTCTAATACAGTAAGAACAATTACACTTTTACTGCAAGTAGAACCTATAATTAAGTATTCATTCAAACAATCAGATATGTTAAAATATCAAATATGTATTGTACGAGAAAAGCAATATTTAGTTATTCAAAATTTTACAACACATCTTTTTAAATTTACAACAATTTTTTTAATAGAATTATTCAAAATTGACTACAATGTGCCTAATTAGTTCGAGGTTGTTCTTTAAAAAAATTCCAGATAAATTTTATAATGATATTTTATGAATGATTAAAACTATTGCATAATTCGTTTTTCAACCGATGATGATGTGTCATTCTATTCATTATAAAGAAAGCTATTGGCGTCCTAGAAAAGTAAGTAAAATTACAGCAAGATTATTGAAGATAAACTGGTAACGAACCCAGATTGTGGATATGTGGTGGCTATGGTCTAGAGAACTAAGAGTAGTTAACATTCACCGGATAATACCTTCACAACTGAAAAAATTGGAGGCAGATCAATCATGACCTATGGTCATTTTAGTGTCTAAGATGTAGAATAATTTAAGGGAGATTGACTGGAGCATAATATATGAATAATTCAGAGTGTACATTCCCTGGGCTTGAAACCAAATAGGGCCTTTCAGAACGACAGCGATCCTAAACAGACTGCAAATCGTACAAAATTATGGTTTAATTGAAATAGAACAGTCGTTCTAAAGTGGAAAATATTAATCACCAGATTTCAATCCGTTTAAAAATTTATGGAGAGAGCTGAAACTGAGAATTCAAAAAGAAATCTAGAAAGTCTACATGAACTGAAGAAATTTTCTAATGATTAATGAAGAAATATTAGCCAAGAAACATACATGTAATTCATGGAATACTTCTATTAATACCTACATGCTGTAGTAAACAATAACAGGTAACTAAAACATATCAATATGTGATTTTCTAAATGTATTTTCAACTTTGTGTCATTAATTATTTGTTTTACTTTGGCATATTTTGATTGATTTTTTTAATTCAGTAGAAGTTTCATTAATCTGTTTTATAAATGATTAAAGAAGTATTTTTAAAGTGTTTATACATTTGTGAGGTAGTGTATTTTTATACAATCCTGGGTTAAAAGCAATCAGAGTCTAACGGTACTGATGAGCTGTGATACAGCGAAACAGATCTGTCTGCGGATGACTATTTACGCTCCCACACCATGATTGAGCACTCTGGAAGGATGGTAGACTTTGAAAAACAGTAGCTACTCTGGCATGTACGCATCGATCATTCAGTAATGAATTAGAGCACTCTGGATATTGAGCGTGTATAATGATAATATACACGCTAAAAATCTGGATTCTTCTACCGAGCGGCCATAGCCCAGTGATAGAATCGCCGACTAACGCCAATTCGGTCGGGTTTCAATCCTTGGTTAAAAGCAATCGGAGTTTAATCGTACTGATGAGCTGTGATACAGCGAAACAGGTCTGTCTGCGGATGACTATATATATATATATATATATATATATATATATATATATATATCTGCCTATGACTATATATATATATGTATGACTATATATATATATGTATGTATATATATAATAAAATTATTGCTTGAGAAGATGTACATTTTGTATCATTATTAACTACCAGATGCAACATTGTCCTTTTTAATATCGATACAAAATGTACAATTGTGTAGTAGTTTGTACATGTTCTAAAGTAATAATTTTATAATATATATTTATTGATCAAATTGTTTATTCACCCTGTTATAAAGTAATATTTTGAACGCTGATTCTCACGTTTGAGTAGGCATCACTAAATTAAAAAAGATATATTGAAACCACTGTCTATGATATTCGCGGTAAAATGTTGTATAATGTAGAATAAAAATCTTTATTTGATTCGAACACGTTCCATTTGAAATCAGAAAAACAGTTTCGAAATATGAATATTGTTTGATTTCCGTCTGAACGCATATTCTGTTTACCATGTGTTAACAATTTGTATGTCCATGGTCAATATTTTCACTGTTTATAAATCAGAGTTGTCTACTCAAACATGGTACAAGCGAAATATTGCATTTATATAAGGAAGAAATGGTGTCAGGTTAAAAAGTCCGTTAAGTGCTTTTCCGTGGCAGTAATTTTCTGTCGAAGCGAACTTCGGTAAACGTTCGCTCAGTGATTTGTACGAATGAATGTAAGATATGTTCAGACTTCAAAGAATAGTTATTATTCTTCAGACGAATCACAACTTATACAATCACGCGCAAGCAATAACGTTCCTCCACGTAATCTTTTGTTTTAGTTTGATTTAGAACACTTGCGTTGTCTGTGCTGCATAAAGTAACTTAGTACAATGACATTCATTTGACTGTTGACAAAAACAGTTAATTTCTTGTCGACTGGTATTGTTCACAATTTGGAGATATGTGTTCTTCAGAGTGAACTTGTACAGAAACAATTTCTTTTTTTATGGGTCCTGTCCCTTCAGGACGTTGACGATTATGGCATTCCACGTCTCCCTATCCCTGATGGCTCGTAGCACGCCTTTTCCTGTTACACGATGCAACCCTCGTTCCATCATCCACCTGCTAGGTCCTTCAAATATGTTATCCGTTGCTTTCCCCTGTCTCTTTTCCACTCTATCTGGCCTGTTAGTATCCGGTTCTCCAAGCCTTCTTTGCTCATTGCATGTCCCAGGAACTTCAGTTGTTTCTTCGTAGTGCTCAGTATTAATTTCTTTTTTGTTTCCATCATTTCTAGGACCTCATCATTGCTCACATGCTCGATCCATGATATTCACAGCATCCTTCCGTAGAGACACATTTCAATTGCTTCAAGTTTTTCTTTCATCTTTGATGATATTGTCCAGCATTCACTGCTAAATTGTAGGACTGACAACACAATCCAGTACTCTCTTCCTTGTTTTTAGCGAAATTGTCCTGTTTCTTAATACTTTACTCAACTTTCTTCGTCAATAAAGTGTTTTTGATGAAACCGCACTGTTTTTGTCATATCTCTAGCCTTATTCTGCTTCTTGCTCTATTCATCAGGATTCGGAAGATCAGTTTTGTTATATGACTCATTAAACTGATGGTTCTGTGGAGTTCGCCCTCGTTTACTTCTGGGTTCTTAGGTAGTGCTAAGGACATCTGTTATTACACCACTGTTATAAATTTAATTTATTATTTCTGAAATTTTCTCTATACAAAATTTTTGCAGGGCTAACAACAGCTCTATGACCATGCCATCTGGTCCAGCTGCTTTGTTTCTATTCAGTTTGGCAATTGCAGATTCCACTTCACACTTTAATATTTCCGGTTCGTCTTCATCTTTGCGTATTATTGGTTGCCCTCGCTTGTCGTGGAAAAGATCTTTTATATATTCGTCATTGAGCCATTCCTTTTTAGCATGTCAGCATTTTATTTGTATTTCCTTGTTTAGGTACCTGTACTCCATTCCATGTCTTGATATCATTTTCTCCGTCTTTTGCATCATGTCCAGAATCTCTTCAGTCATTCAGTCGTTTTTTTTTTCTGCGTCTAATTTCTTTTGGGGTACTGTTGTTTGCTGATGTCACTATTGTTTCCTTAGCGAGACCCATTTTGAGTGTCTTTTTCCAGTTTGTTCTTCATATTTGATTTTCACGCTATTAGTGTATTTTTCTGTAGGTTGAGGTCATTCACAAGCGTGTTTCATTTCAGTTTTGGTGCTGCACTAGGCTTCTTCAATCTCCGGAATTTCACGTTTAGTTTGCAGATGACTGGAACGTGTTGGCTTCCAGTCAGCACCTGGATTGACTTTGAACTACTGCATTTCTGAATCTGTTCTTTATGGTTATGTAGTCTATCAGGTTTTTTGTGTCACCTCCTGGGCTTCTCCATGTCGATAGTTTTTAATTATTACCTGATCATTTGGTATGCACAATTGGACCCATTTTTCTCCTCGTGCGTTTCGGAAACCTAAACCAAATTTGCCAGTTGTCATACCTTCCCTCTACTTTCCTTCTTTGGCATTCAAATCCCTTATGTTGATCCTGATTTCTTGGCTTTTACATTGAGCATTGTCATTGTCTATACTTGAATAAAAGATTCTTTTTTTTCCTCGGTGCTTTGTGTTGTTGATGCATAGTTGACTACAATTGCTATGTTGAACGGTCTCTCTTTCAGTTTGACCAGGAGAACGCTTTCGGAGTAATGCAGTATCCCAAAACACATTTCTTCATTTCTTTGTCCAGCATTTAACCGACTCGTTTTTCATTATTTTTGCCTCCTGCGTATATTATCCTACGGTTGTCGCTGCTAAAGTCTCCATTTTCTGGCCATCTGGTTTCGCATATTCCCAGAATATTGATTTTAAGTCTGTTAATTTCCTGCTTGACATTCTCTAGCTGTCCGCAGTTGTTTAACGTCCTGACCTTCCATGTCCCCAAGGTAATATTTTCTTTGTTAAGCACAGTCGCAGATAAACGGTCCAGAGACACCTGTTGCTGATGTCATTCCTTCCCAGGCGAGAGACAGATTTTGGGAAAAACTGTCCCCTTTACGCCGTTGTTGCTAACAGTCGCCGGATGACGGCCAGTTGACACCGCTTACTCCTGTCGGTCCTTACCGAGCGAGGAATTGCTCTCTTTGGAAACAACCCCCTTCACGCCGTTAGGTTTAATATTTTTTTTCGGTGTATAGCCATGATTGTACGCAGGATACATAGATAGTGGAGCGGTATCCTGTTGCCTTCTCCACGGTAATTTTTTGAGACACCACCCCAAGTTAGTTAGCCTTTTACTCATGAAGAGTTTCTCCGCCCTTTATAGGTTTATTTTTTTAATATATCGGGTTGTTAACATCCCGTAAAAAAGGCGGATTGGAAGAAAGAACATAAATATTAATTATATACTAATTATAAGTTCAAACAAATAATGTAAAAAAATTTTCAATTCCTCTAGTCTCTCCGACTTGCAAAAGAGAATACATCACGTATCCAATAAACAGAAGATATTTTCTTTGAAATTTCGCCCTTTTTTTTTAAAGAGACTATCTGTTTCATTTGGATAATTCCGGCCAATGTTTATTTTGCAATAGCACGTGGTCTAAAGTGGGGTCAGAGATACACATTATAACGCTATGAAATATTTTTCATTACAAAAATCACTTTTAAATTAAACATTCATATATTTATAAACTTGAGAAGAACAAAAAGAAAAAAATAATTAAGTTATTCTGAAAAGAGAATATTAAAGACAAAGCATGAAAAATAGTGAAAAAATGATTTTTTCTTACCTACTACTCTAAGCTATACAAATGACACCACAAGTTTTTGCAAAAACTTAGCATCACATATACAGTAAACAAAATATATTTTCTTTGAAATTTCGTCTTTCCCAAAGAGATCTTCTGTTTCATTTGGATAATTCCGGCCAATGCATAGTTTGCCATAGCACTTGGTCAAAAAAGGGAACAGTGAGTCGAATTATAACCCTAGTAAATATTTTGCATTACAAAAATCAATTTTAAATTAAACATTTATATATTTATAAAATTGAGAACAACAACAAGAAAAAAGTAGTTAAATTTTTCTGAAAAGAAAATATTAAAAACAAAACATAATTTTCCAAAAATACAGGTTTGGAGGAACCCTATATATTATTGCATCTATATAAAAATGTAGGGAAAGTTAAAATTTTAAATAAAAATAAAAATATGATATAATAAAAAATAGAATAAAAATGAAAAGAAAAATTAAGAGGTAAAATTTAGAATTAAAAATTAAAAAACGTAAGGAGCAAAAACAAAAGGTGTTTAATTCATAATTGTTAAATTTAATATTGTGGTAGAAAGAAATAATGTAAGAAAGAAAGAAAGAAAGAAAGAAAGAAAGAAAGAAAGAAAGAAAGAAAGAAATCGGAAAACGTACAAAAGGATTTACATCAATCTGAGTTTAAGAACATAAGTAATTTTTTATGACTAGCATGTGAGCATTAGATCACTTTTGATTTGTTAATCAAATTTGGATTCCTGATATGGTTTCAGATTATTTTTTCGAAAAGTCAAAGATTACATTTAACCTCTTTTTGATTGTAATGTTTGGATTTGGCTACAATATTCCAGGTAATAATTGGATTTTAAATAGTTTTTTTTTATTTCTAATAATGTTTGGATAAAGTAGTACTTTTGCTGTATTTACTGTTGTTTAAAAACAATATTTCATTATTTAATCTTATTGTCCAGCTGTTAGAAGTAATTCCAAAGTAAAATTTAATGTCAATATCATCCGAATAAATTAGACCACTATAAAAATACTTTCGGACATACACTGGCCATTCTAGGATCAGGTTTTATTTTTTCGGCAGTCGCAATCATTTTTGAAGGGTCATATTTGATATTAGTCCGGTGAATAATGTTATTTATGATTTTTGTAATCATTCCTCCTCAAGCAAGTTATAACTACCACTACAGCGCATGGGATTTTATAAGAGGTGTTTGATGAGAAAAAGTAACAAGTTACGAGTGGGTGAGAGAATGAGTAAGAAAAGGACGAGAATACAGGTATGAAGAGGGCTGCATGACAGTAGAGTGGAAAGGAAGAAGAACATGATAGAAGGGTCGTCAGGAAACGCATGTGAGTCAAGGAGATAACAGATGGCTATTGACTTTGCATTTAAATTCTTTGAGATTGTAGCTGTCAGGGAAGTAAGTATACGGAAGGGACTTCCACATTCGGGAAGTGCGATCAAATAAGCTGCTAAAATTAAAGTCGTGGTTGCATTTGATTGGTTTCACTGTAAATACGTGGGACCTAGTCGCTAGTCTAGTAGCTCGACTACATTCATGCATAGAGGGCCCCAGGTAACTGAGCTCATTAAAGCAGATGTCGTAAAGGTATTTGTAGAAGGGACAGAGGAAATCACAGTATTTCGGTGAGAAAATGACTGGAGCAGAGCTACCAAGCCGGGATCAATTACATTAAGATTGTTCGTTATATTTTGTTAATAAGTCCGAGATATATAGCAGGTGCAATCGACCACATGTGACAGCAGTATTCAATGAACAGGCGGATGTTACATTTCTCATGTGCAAGATGGAGTAAGATGAGAAAAACTTCCTGGACCTACATAGAGCACCATTCTTCCGAACAGCAGATTTAGAAATGGATTCAATGTAGTCATTCCACTTGAGTTTGGCTGAGATATTTAGGTTAATGTAGCGCAGTGTTTTGCTTTCAGGTAGTCCTGCCTAATCGGTTGTGATGGTGGGGTAGGGACGGTTGTTTATGTTGGTTAAAGCATAGTAACTTAGTTTTAGAAGCATTAAACATTACGAGTCATTCTTACACAAGTCCACCTCTGAATAGAGGTCATTTTCAAAAACAGCTTCAAAGATTGCATTGTTAGAGCCGTCAGATTTCTCATCGAGGTTGGAGTAAATGGTTGTATTTTCAGTAGAAATGTCTCCTTGGAGTCGAATTACATCATAGAGCAAGATATGTGACAGAATTTTCCAGCCTCTTGTGGTGATGGGCATTAAAGTCTCCAAACGCAAATATATAGACGAATAGGTGAAAGGAAATGACCTTATGTACGTTTTTAGAGATGATGTTATGTAGGCAACAGTCTAAAGATGAAGACGAACGGTAGAGAAATAAAAATTTGCTAATTGATTTGAGAAGAGAGAGACGAGGCACATCTAGGAATGATCAGGGGATTCAAGAGAAATTAACCTAGCTAGAGAAAGATGTTATATGACATAAACGCCAATTTCAGGCATATGGATATTAGAGTCCTTCCTAAAGAGGGGAGGCTAACCAGGGATATAGAAATCAGAGGAATGAATAGAAGCGTCAATGTTAATTTCACAGAGAGCTAAGATTTAAATGAGTTTACATTGATGATAGATTCAACGCTGAAAATGTTGGTACGGATACCACGGACGTTCGAGTAAGAGACATTAATAGGTTTGAGTGATTTATGTTTAGCTTCGTTTTATTTTTATTGTGTGATTAGATAATTAATGATTTTTCCGGTAAGTGGAGGCCCAGAGGAATAATATTCGTTAGTCGTCAAATACGTCCTTTTTAGGAAGGAAACTGGCGCAGAGTGCAACATAATGTGGCCCCAGGGTTGACAGCCGGAAGCACGTGCAGGGACAACCGTCCATGCGTGACATGTCACTACATAATAGCTCGATATGATGCAGCTGTTGTCAGAGTAACCTCCCGAGACACTAAACAAGACTTCGGTTTTCTAACTACCAGTCGGAAACAGCAACGACGAAACTGCCAACGCGATGTCCTCAGAATGAAAGATATCGCCACCATCCACAAACATTGCAAAAAGCTTACGACAGCACTAATATGAAGACCTAAGGAGAGGAAAGAAAAACAGTGAACCCTCTTCCTAAATAGAAAACTTGGTATGAGCATCTACTCCTGTCGAAAATATGAGGGAGAAATATGTAAGCCAAATATTTATTTGATATAGCATTACGCTGTTAAATAGATTTAACGCAAATATAACTAACTTTCACATTGTTTTTATTAAAGATTTTACTCTAATTTTGTAAAAGATTTTCTTTTATTTAATTTTATGCTTGTTTTTATTTAAAACCTTAAAATTAATTAATAATAATTTTGTTTTGATATGACTGCTTAAGACGTAACCATTTCAAGAAGAACAATTTTCGTTATAATTTACTTCTTATAATTTTGGTACTCAGGCCTAAAATTTCGTTTTTCTATAAACCAGAACTTACCTCTAAAAATGAATAAAATATATATGCGATAAATATGATCCAAATTGAATAAACTTTAACAGTACTGTCACTACAAAAACCAATGTTTTTTTTTTCTGGTGTAAACCTGGTATTGTGGTTCCATATATAGTTGCAGAGAATAGATTAGACGGAACAGGGTAATGATGCCGAGAATTTAGGGAAAATGGAAATAATATTAATACTCATAATTTGAATCAGAAAGAAACAATTAAAATTTACATAACACATATTGAGGAAAGAAGAATTGAATAATTGGATGCTCACAGAACTTTGAAGGCATGAAAGAAATAGTGAATGATTTAAATAACGACCTTGCATAAATTGTTGGTAGAGTGATAGAAAAATATTAAAGTTATTAAAAGCTACAAACGACAGGAGGTTGTGCAGAGTCATGATTGTTCTTGGCCTGAAGAGACACGACACGTAGAGGAAGACACGTGACAAAATCTTTTTAGTTGCAGCCTTTAGATGGAATCTCTCGATGCTATCAACTAGAAAAACAATTGCCATTCTTGTCGTAAAAAAAACAGGTTCTGCAAAATTAGTAAACCATCCTACCCGCTTGTTTATGCTTTTAAGAGATAATTCTCTTTTCTAATTCAAACACAATATATATATATATATATATATATATATATATATATATATATATATTAGTTTCCTTCAGGAAAAGTAAATTTTAATTTAATCTTACACCCACTCTTCAAATTTCTTCCATATCCCAGTTTATTGGATTTTGAACAAAAAATCTAACACGTCTCTTTTTCCAATACATAACTTTGATTGAAGACATTTTGCGAATATATCTGCAGCTTTGAAATTATATATCTACTTGCCAAAATACTGGCGTGTGATGGTAGTATATTCTAATTCCTGTCAGTAGTAATTGAATTTATGCTTCATTTATTTTTTCTTCTAAACGCATGCAATGTGGTACTTGTAGGCAGTGGAGTGAGACATCACTGCAAGCAAGATGAAACGAAGAATATATTAAAAATCAAGTTTCATTGGTGTTTTATACAACAAAGAAGAAAATTCAAATATTGAACCGCCCTGTCGGCTGGGATATCAGGATATGCCTTCTACACGTCTGCAGCGACGTACCCCAACCCAAATACGGATTCATGTCTATGACAATAAACTACATCAAAGTTCTGGGTATGATGATAAATTTCAGACAAAGAGGGATTGTGATGATTTAGGAACGTGAAACCCCCTCTTAATTGCTAATGTTCTCAGGCCTACTCTGACTAGAGTTCGTCGTACATGTTAGGGTCTCAGCTATGGGTAAATAATTAACCATCAAACTGGGGTCAAATATATATTTATAGCAATATTCTAGCAATACTTGTAAGGGAAGAATATATAAGGCGTTCTATGAAGACGGATCAAAGTTACCACCAAATAAATCAATGTTAATGGTGAAATTTTATAGATTTCACTATTGGATCATTTTAATTGAGTCATGGCAATTAGGTTCTGAATTGAACGCTATGGATGTCGAAGATTTTTGCTTCTAAAAGAACGCGCCACATGCAACATATTCAATGTAACAATTCCCTTATTGAATAAGTTCCCATTTTGCATCATCTCTCGAAAGAGTGATGTCAACTGACCACCACTATCGTGTGAACTGAAGCCTTTAAATTTCTTTCTATGAGGGTCATCTCAGAAGCAAACAGACAGGTGACTCTGAGAATTACGTAGGCGTCGCGTGGGCGTCGCGTGATCAAGGCAAAGCCGGAAGAAACAAGTCCCGGTTTTGGAAGATATATAAAGACCGCGAAAGCACGGATTACACAGGCAGAGAGACGCAGAGAGACAGTCCGGACAGACCAGACCAGAGGAGCAACAGATAAGACCCCCCGTCAACCCTTGGAAGTGCGCTCTCACTCTCTCTTCACTAGGCTACACGATCCATCGTTCATTAATAAAAATATCACTTGATATATTTTTATATACAGACGTGTTTGTTGTTTATTGATATATAACATCTTTAGTCACATTTTACACCGTATATTTCTATCATCTAAAATTTAAATGCAGTGTTAATCGTTATATTGTCCGTCTAATTCTTATTCTTTTATTGTTCTTTATCCTTAATAGTGTTATTTTTTCTTATATTCCCTACAGACAGTAACCCCTTATGACTTAGCAGCTTTATCGCTTTACATGGTGTGAAATGATTAAAGCAATTTGACTTGTTTTTAGGGTGATGAAAACATTAAATTTAAATGCATATTGCAAAATTTCATAAATTAAAGAACAGCCAAGTTTGTGGATGGGCGATTTTTACAAAAGATTTAACGGTGCATCTCTACGTGGCGTGGTACAGAGCAGTCCAGAGAGAAGTAATCACTACGACCCTTGTAGACTTAGATGCGCTCAACTGAACATAATCTGTTTACATTAGCATACGAGAATAAAGCAAATATAATACGAAAAATCAGGAACATGTGTGATTAAAGGCATCATATCGCGTTTTGTCTAGCTCTAAGTCTATCGTGGTTACGCGGCATAAGACACGTCACAACAATTGGACCCAGATTCTTATTTTGCCGGAGGATGCATACCTTTCTAACAAAATTTCTCAATTAACCAGGCGGGTAGATATTAATACATATATTTTTTAATTATGATAAAAACAGCCTATCTACTGAAATACGAGTAGTCATTAAAAGTAATGTTTAAATAAATAAATTAAAAATATATGGTAGACCATTATGTAAAATAATTATATATATATAATGCTCACATTATGATTGAGCTCTCTGGAGAAGAAAATTTTAAAAACAGGTTCCACTTGTGCTATATGCGTGACTCTTCAGAAATGAATTGAGTTCTTTCGGTGACTTGCGTGTATATACACTGCTTATATACAACACGTTAAAATTTCCCTTTTCTGATTCCATGCGTCGATGGCTTAGGGAGTAGCGACTCCGACTGACATCAAATTGGTCGAGTTTCGATCCCGGCCAGAAGTGGATGCGTCTAGACATACTGATGAGCTGTGATATAGCGAAACTGGCTTGTATGTGGATGACTAATATATATATATGTATGTATGTATGTATGGTATCAACTGTTGTACCATTTGGGTCTGACGAGCCGCAATATCGTTATGTGGTTAAATATGTAATACCCATTTAAATAGTTGTAATTCAAAAAGCTCTTCTAAATTATATTACTCTGTTAAATTAAATAAATAAATTTAATATTGAGTTCTTTTGACGTCGTTTTATCGGAATTTACCTGGATAGTATATCAAGTGTGCTACATTCGCCGAAATGGTTCAACATCTCAAAGCCCATAGACTCTTCTCTGACAAACAGTATGGCTTCCGCTTCACCAGGTCTAGTGCTGGTATGCTCATGACCATCACTGAGTATATACACTAGGCCCTCGTCAAAAACGGCGAAGCCCGAACTGTGGCCCTTGACATCTCCAAAGGGTTTGCGAAAGTCTGGCATACTGGCCTTCTATGCAAGTTCCAGGGCTATGTTATAACTGGACAATTGTTTGACCTAATTCAGTCCTTCTTTTCAAACCGTACAATGAGGATGGTATTGAACGGACAAGCCTCCCAATACTATCACATGAATACGGGTGTCCCTCAAGGCTCTATTCTAGGTCCTACACTTTTCCTTATCTATGTTAAAGATCTCCTTGATGTAATAAGATCCCAAGTGTGCATATATGCTGACGACACTACGGTTTATTCCCGTCTCGATAAAAAATCTACCGAGGCTGAAAAAGCAAACCTCGCTGCCGAGCTTGAAAAGGACCCCAATTCGTGGTGGACTGGGGTAAGAAATACCTCGTAAATTTTAATGCTTCCAAAACGAAACTGCTATCTAATAACTACCACAGGCAATCGTTCCTCCCGCATATTAAAATGGATCAGGCTTCTCTCCCTGAAAGCGAAACACTTTGCCTCCTCGGGATAACTCTCACACCAGACCTCAAGTGGAATAACTATATAAAATCCATAGATAAATTCGCAGCTAAGAACATCGGTTCTCTATGTAGGGCAAGGAAGTTTTTCCGACCCAAACAATACTGCCCATATACAAGTCAACCATCAGACCATGCATTGAGTATTGCTGCAATATCTGGTCTGGTTCTCCTGCTATTCACTTAGGTGTCCTCGACCGAATCCAACGGAGAATCTGTAATGTGATCGATCCCGACTGGGCAGCTAGGATACAGTCTCTTTCTCACCGATGCAGTGTGGCTTCCCTGTGTCTCTTCTACAAATAATTTCACGGCTTCTGCTCTGATGAACTTAGATCACTGGTACCCCCTATATACGAATTTCTTCGAGACACAAGATTAGCAACTAGGTCCCACCCTTTTAGTGTGAAACAAATCAGTTGTAAATGCAAATTCTCCACCACAGCTTCTTTTCTCGCACTTCCTCCTGTGGAATTCTCTTCCGCATACTTGCTTTTCTGGCAGTTACAATCACCATAAATGTAAATGTAAAGTCAATAGCCATCTCCGGTCTCACTAGCTTACATTCTCTCTCTCGTGCTTTTCTATATCCACCCCACTCTCATAAGTACTCTCTTCCCTCTCCTACTCTCTTCCTGACGCCCCCTGTAATCTCTCACTCTTCATAGTCTTCCTCCTCGTCCGCCCCACTCTCATCGGGTAATCTCTTCCCTCTCCTACTCTCTTCCTGACACCCCCTGTAACAACTCACTCCTCATTACATTCCTCCGATGTAACCTCCTGCACAACAGTGGCAGTAAAATGTCTTGCTTGGGGCGACACGATTATATATATATATAATTCAGCTCATTTGCGACACAGATTTTCTCATGTTTCTGAACCATAACTTAACTATGACTCCATCTTGACGAGATCATTTTGGAGTATATAACATTTTTCGAAGATTATTTTCCTTTAGTTTCCCCCAAAATGATCGCTTTTATATGAAGTCATAAGTAAAATATTATTCCAAAACATGGGAAATTCCGTTTTGCGAGAACGTTTAATTAATTATATTACAATTATATTTATAATTAGCTTTACTTCTGTATTGAGCAGTGTAAAATTAAAAAAAAAACATTAAGGAACAGTAAGGTTTTATTATCCTTTTATGCGTTATTGTATTAATATTTTTCAATTGTTTTTTCTTGGTTCTTTGGGGATATTTAACACTAAATATTATGTGGAATATTAGTATAATAATTTATGAAATAGTACCTTCGACTAATTTACTCTTAATTTTTCAAGTTTTGTCTAATTGTTAACGTATGTTTCGTACGTGTATTAAAGAATTAGCGCAACTGATCTTGGGATACTTCCTTTTAAGCTGAATTTAGTATAACAATGTTATACATTTATCATATTTTTCTGTTATAAAATTTTTTGGAGAATTCATTGTTGTGTGCACCAGTAAATGAGTCGAATTTTTTTTTCATGATTAAATAAGTCGATGTCTGCGGGTAATGTTGAAGGCCATAGAACTGTTAAATTGTTTAGTCTGGTGAAAGCTAAATTCTACTCACCAGGCCTCATATATTTTGTTTTAGAGTGTTCTTTTCTATTTTTTATACATTGCTATTGGCATGAAAATCTTGAAGTTTTGAATGTGTCTGTGGACATCCCACCAATTTATCTCAAAAAAACCTCCACAGGCAGGAAATGACTTCTGTTGTAACAAAACTATCCAATTTCTCTTTCAGCATAATTTGATCTCTGCAGTGACAATTTCTAGTTTTCTCTCCAAAGAGCTGTTGGATTGATATTTCCAATAATGTTATAGTAATGCATTTTGTGGTAAATTTTGCATACAGGGTGTTAATCAGTGTCATAAAATGACTGACATTTTAATTCTAGATTTTATGTTAGATGTTAGCAAGTTAAATCTAGTCTAAAACTAGTATGCTAAATTAGACAATTTTAGTAGAATTGAGAAATTGACCAAAACCTTTGTTAATCAGCTTAGACTAAATTTGTATTTTATGTTATTTTTTAGCAGTATATATTTTTTTAATTTTCACTGTTTTTTGTTGTTAAATGTAAACGTAATTTTATGTCAAAGAGAATAATTACAAAATGGAAATTATTTATCTATATTATTTATATGTGGGCTATTGTCGTCATTATATCCTGATCACCTTCTCTTAAATTTTGGGATAAGGATTTATCACTATTTACACTATTAATATTCGGGTTATATTTTTCATCTTTGTTCCTTGATCACCTTCTGTCACAATTTCGGGGTATGCTGTTATTATTTACAGTATATACATTTGAACGATTTTACTCACCTTTGATTTTATTATCTTCGCATTACGTTCTGACTGAATTTCTGGAGTGAGAAGATAACATTATTTACACGGTTGTCCCCACCTATTTTTATTATCTCCTAATCATCTTCTCTCTGAATTTCTGAGATGAGAAGTCATCATTATTTAACTAATGTATATCTAGATTATTGTCCTCAACTTTTGTTCTTATTATGAATGTGTAGGATGAGCAGTTATAGATATATAAATTATTTATATTCGGACGATTGTCTTAAACTTTGTTTTTATTATCTATTGATCACCTTTTGTCTGAATTTTTAGGATGAGTAGTTATGATTATTTACACTTTTTACATTAAGACCCTTGTTCTCATGTTCGATTTTATTATCTCCTGATCCCTTTTAGTCTGAATTTCTACGATGAGCATTATAGTTATTTATAGTATTAATATTCAGACAAATATCCTCATCTTGTTCTTATTGTTTTATGATTAGCTGCTGTCTGAATTTGGAAGATAAGGACTTATCTTTAT
Source organism: Ascarosepion bandense (assembly GCA_037127315.1). Classification (NCBI taxonomy): domain Eukaryota; kingdom Metazoa; phylum Mollusca; class Cephalopoda; order Sepiida; family Sepiidae; genus Ascarosepion; species Ascarosepion bandense. The sequence continues at coordinate 33,077 of JBBBDQ010029592.1, read as the reverse complement.
TTCAACTCATTATTTTCGGATTATTCTCCTACTCTTTCTTCTCAATGTTCCCATCAATGTGTCATTCATTCTACTCAGGTGTCTATTGCTTTGGTTTACCTACAGCAAATTCTGAATTGAACCCTTTACATAATCTAAGGTAGCAGACTCTTCTTGCTCCACTTCGCATGTTTGTGGATTTAGTCCAGTTTTTTTTTATTTTGTCGAGTACGAGTCAGTTATTGTTCAGACGTTTCCACTCAATCGTAGTACACACGGCCCGACAGGGATCATATTTAAATTTTACATTTCAATGGTCGGGCATTGTGTATTTGCACTCAGAAGAGAAATAGAGACAATAATTATGCCCTACTATGAGCAGTGGAACGAAAACAGTTTACATAGTTTTAACATGTTAATAATAATTTTATTATTATTTTTAATAATAATATTATTATTTTTAATAATAATAATTTTTAATAATATTTTTATTATTTATTATTCTTAAGCATGAAACATACGTAAATATTTACTTCTGTAGACGAATTCTATCTTTTTCAAATATTTGCCCTTGAAGATACGCAGATGATAGATATCTTACACGGATGAAAAACTGCAAGAAATTGTCAAGATCCTAGATGAAGAAAGTCGAAAGAAAAGACTACAAATAAACAACAGGATAAAAGAATCCATGGGCATCAGCAATAAGAGAAACCAAAAGACAAAGACAGGTGATGGATAATAAAATCAAGCAGTTACAAAAATTTACATACCTGGAAATTGTTCTAACAGAAGACGGAAAGTCTGACACAGAGATGCAAAGGCGAATTGACGTGGCAAAGAACACATTCCAGGAGATGAGTAAAGTATTAAGAAACTGGAAACTTTTACTAGAAACAGACAAAAGTGGTACAGAGTTGATATGTGACGTCAGTTCTTCAATATGACAGTGAATGTTGGACAATATAATCAAATTTGAAAGAAAAACTTGAAGCAACTGAAATATGGATCTGCAGAAGGATGCTGTGGATATCATGGATCGAGCATGTAGGCAATAATAGAGTTTTAGAAAGAATGAAAACGAAAAGGAAATTAATACTGAGCATCAGGAAGAGACAACAGTAGTTCTTGGGACATTTAATGAGGAAGGATGGCTTGATCAGATATAAGAGAAAAGAGACAGGGGAAAGCAACCGATAACATATTCGAATACCTGAGCAGTTTGATGGCAGAGCAGGGTTTAGGTGGGGTAACAGAAGAAAGCGTGCTAAGAGCTACAAGTGTTGGGAGATTTGGAAGACAATGATCACCATCTTTCTGAAGGGACATGGCACATAGAAGAGGAGGATTTGTTTATAGTTTTCGCAAACGCAGAGCGAACAGGAAACTGGATTTATATATACAAACTTAAATAAAATAATTTTTATTAAATAATTATTTGATAGTTTAAGCATTAAATTACATTTTAAATATTGGGATTATTTATATATTAAAGAATAAGACTTTTAATACCGCTTCTCGTGTTAATAAAAACATATTGTATTAAGCTACGAACTTTAGTAAAACAACCGTACTTGGTATTGCCTTACATGTTTAATCCTGACCCCCAAATTTGCTTTAGATATGGCTATTTTTCAGTGTTAACGAACGGATTAACGGAAATCAGAATTTTATATGTAGATATACGACTTTATTGAGCTCTTTTGATAATTTTCATTTGACATGCATAAGAGTTTCCTTAATTATTAAATGCCAAGTTTCTATAATAACAACATTTAGTCGTTATAACAAGAGAAATGTTCGTGCGAAAAATTACCGATACAAACAGGACAAGATGTTGGTATATCCGGATATTTGAACCTTCAATTCCTTAGACAAAACTTATATTTCATTCCGCCCTTGAAGCACTTAATTTTTAATTCCTACACAATAGAATTTCTGGCATTGGTCGGATATAAAGTGTGCTGAAAGTTTTATAGGCTGGTTATGCCGGGATTGTTAAATGTGCATGTATTCCTTTCAGATCTTCTTATCATTATCTACATTGTTTAATTTCAAGTAGATTATATCTGACTCTTTAAAATATATATATCCAACATAACTATTTCTCTTTAAAATAAAAAAAATCACCATCCTGGTTTCTCTAAATATCTCTAGAAAATAGTTTAGCCACGAGGTATGTACATAGAGATATGGTTATTATATTAGGCAGTGACTCTAAAACGCTACAAAAGTTGACTGTTGAATGTAGAAGACAAAAGGAGAGATTTGAAGGCGAACATATACTTGATAATTGCATATAACTACAGAAGAAAGTGTTTAACATGTTCACTACATGGTGATAAAGGAACAAGTAGCCAAGGTTGACATCATATCCCGTGACAGTTTTAAGAATATTCTATACAATGATACTGTCATGACAAAGGTTTCTGCTGGGTGAGTTCCACGTTTTCTGACACCTGATCAAATGCACACAGAATATCTGACATCATTTGAAGTAAATTAAGCTTGTTTACTTGAGAGTTTTCTTAACACAGGACGACCTAGGTTCATTATAAAAATACAATCAATGACGTGGAAACAACCCCCAACACCTACTCCAAATAAAGCAAAGGACGTTTCATCTACACAGAAGGCAATGGCCTCGTTTATTTTATTTTTTATTTTTTTGGCGGGGTCAGAAATACATTGTGTTGTTGGCTATTGATTGAGAGTAAGTAGGTTAAGAGCTATACTTGACACGCGCTTAGGTGAACATGTCTCGAAAGAGATATGACTAACTTGGCAGAACATTTTCCTGCAGTAAATTGCTATAGATTTCTGCGTTAGACTGGTTGCTAATAAAGGTTATAGAACCTAATCTATACTTTTATGTAAACTACAGCTGGAGATAAAAGGATGGATAATACCTTCCCGAGGATGTTCGCGCGTATTTGCTATGAATTCATTTGGAATTCTAACTCGGTTTTCCGTTATCTTGCTCTAAGTTGATATCCACTGCTCCTAAACGCACATTTAATTAAGTCTTCTATGCGAGATTCGTTATGTAAGGCTATCAAAACGCCCTGGAAACTGAAGACATAGGCTTGTTACATCCGGTTAGTTCTCGAGTACTAGCCTTCAGTGGCTACTGTATGTAACTATGGCTTTGAACTAGTTGATCACCTTCCCCATTCTCCTGATTTGCCTACTTTTTGTCTTCCAGCGTTAAACAAAAACACTTGCTTGGGAACAAGTATCGCTATTACCATGACGTCATATCTGTTGTTATTGCTGTTGACTTCTTTCACCATGAATCTTCTTTTCACAGTTAGATATTTGTTTATCTGGAATTAAACAAGAAGTTAATAAAAGATTCAATCTAACAGTATACAAATTTTTTGCCCACCTTCGTAAAAAATCAAAATTATTTAAATCGATAAAATATTTACTACTCTAAAATTTGCAATATGGTTATTCTAGCGTACATATTGCTAGTTATTTCCATATAGTGATGACGTAAAATTTCAACTAATATAGTGACTTTTTCTTCAAGCTTCTCAGTGTCCTTTCAGATTATAGGCGATCATAGATCTCCGGAAACCCTCCTATGATTTTTAGATCTTATTAAATTTTATCTTCTTTGTATACATTCTAAACTTTTTTCTCTCAACCGTGTATACATATATATATATATATATATATATATATATATATATATATATACAAGATTAGTAGGCGATTTCCTGTTTGTTTCTCTGCCCCTCTTGCTTGCAATATGATCTGTAATTGTCACATTCCCCAATCCACACTTCCCCATTATATGACCTATAAAACTCAACCGTAAGGTTCACATTACAAGTAGTGCTATTAGGATTTCATTTCACTTAAAACTTCTTCATTGCTAATATTTTTACTCCATGGTATTCTCAGCATTCTTCTGTAGATCAATATTTCTTTTTTTCATGTCTCTATTTCAGCTTCCAAGTAATTCTTCATCATTCACTGGCATATAATCCATAGCGGTTCAGTACACTATTTTTTTGTTTTAAATAAAATTTTACATAATTTTTTCATTAACACTAAATATCAAGAATTCACCTTCTGCTTTCTATATCCAAATACACTACTCACCTGATATTATGGAAAAACCAGCTCGGTATATACACAAAGAAACCTGAAAAATCGTAAAATTTTTCATCGGATTAGTGGAATCTTAGAAATTACACTAATGTTTATTCTTTTTTGTGCGCGCGTATTAAATTTTGTTCACAGAAAATAGTTTATCTTGCATTGGTGTACAGAAGCATTCGTCTGCATATACAAGATAAATTTACTGAGTTTGCATAATGTTAAATGAATGTTCAAACAAGGGAATATACACAGTTGATCATCGAAGCTTACATGAGAAACCGTCTTGGGGAAGGCTTGCGACCTTTAAAACAAGGAGATATCGACCTAAAGAATTTTGAATCATTTAACAGGTACCAGTAAGTGAAAACTAATTAGTTGGAGGAACACTCGAAGAAGAAGGCAGCAAAAGGTCAGCGGAAGAGACTTGCAAATTATATGAAGAGCGAACCAGTCAAAATATAGGCTGATTATTTAAATAAAATAAATTTAGTATGATTTTTCCCATAAAGTTTTGACTGTTTCATCAAAAACCGCAGGAATAAAAATCGTTTTTTTTTTAGTTTTCCGATATTCTTATGCAAATAACGTGCCATAAAGCATCAACATTTACTGAATTGCTAAACAATGAAAAAGAAAAGTTATTTCTTCCGGCTAATAACACAAATTAAAGTGAAATTAACATTTCACATGGGATTTCATTTCCGAGAGCGTGTTAAAAATCGATCAGCTCTGAACAGTTCTGTGTGTTTTAATGTTTAATCCTAGCAAATTATGTAGGTGTTAAACTGTGTTGTTTTAAAAATAAAATGTATTCATTGGCTCCCATAGACATACACATACATACACACATATACATATGATTATGTGTTTAAATTTTATATCTTTATATATACAGACCGCAATGCTGGAATTGTCGTCTAAATGACACAAAAAGAAAATCAGCCTGACATCTCATCTGAGTAGATATATTTAGCAAATTTACAAAAAATGATTTTGAAACGATAAAATGTACAGTTTTCCACAAAATCGTCATTGGCTTTTACAAAGCCCTTCAGAAGACTTTAGAATCTCTTGTATTCCTTTTGAACGAAGTCCATCTTTAAGTCGTACATTAAGTAACATGGGAAGGTATTTTTTACCTGTGTCAAGAGGGTGGTTACTGGAAAAAACTATAACTGGGAACACGAATCTGAATCACGCAAAAAAGCAGAAGAACCCAGTATTGTCTGCGGCCAAATAACCCTTTACTACCTTCTTCGGACACATAAATCTTTACTAACACCTTCGATTACAATTTTCTTGATTAGTGTGTGGAACAACGTTGAGCTAGAAACAAGAAAACTCAGTTTAACAAAAAAACATTAACTAAACGAGAAGATTATGGCAGCATTTATCCACATAAACAAGACGACACTTTATCTGTAACTGAGAGTTAGATATATATATATGTTGATCCTGGTTTTACCGAAATTAAGATGATAATTGTCAATGAATCATTCTCCCGTTCTAGTTCTTCAGACTGAGGAGAACTTATTTTCTTTACAATTTGAATGAGGAACTTTCTAAATACACAGTTTTATTCCCTGATAAGTATAGCTAGGAGTTTGTATATTTTATATTTAAGAGATATCGCCATTATGTTTGAACAGTTAGCAAGCTTTTCTCTAATTATTTATTCAACCAAGAGTGATTCATGGAAACTTTCCCGAAAATCTTTTAGAACCATTAAAAGAATACGGCGTATTCTCATTTAATTGGTTATGCTGATATAAGCAAAAGCTATTGTAAAAGGCTTTCAATTGCGCTTCGCTTCGATTGCAACAGAGTTGTAAGAAATTATCATGCTGGAATAATACGCGATCGTGGATACTTTTGAACAGGCAATTTTAAAAATAATTATTCATGGTTTTTTCTTCTGTTTGCTAGTTAAAAAGAAAGAGACAAGTAGAAATGAAAAAGGGAAAAACGCACAATATTTTCAGACATGTAGAAGAAACATAAACGTAAACGAGGGATAACAAGAACAGCTGAAGACAGAAAATTTAAGAAAACACTAATCTTAAACAGAGGCATGTTTAATAGAAAAAAAGATAGAAGCATAAACTAAAAGTTAGAAAAACAGATTCCTGAGCGGAAGTCGTAATATCAAAAATGATGAAAAAATTCAGAAAAGCAGATGGAGGAAATCTTCCAGCAGAATGTACAATAACTCAATAAACTAAAGAAAGTGTTTTAAAAAGAAAAATAGTACATAGGAGAAACATTTAACACATTATAAAGACACACAAAAAGGAAAAGAATGAACCTCATTTGAAGGCATGTCGTCTTTATGATACTTCAACGAAAACTAATTTTAGAAAAGTAAAAAATAAATTCGATAAAAACTAGTCGATATTTATATTAAAACTTTAATGTATGACAAATGCATTAACTAAAATGTTTCCTTTTTATGAGATGGATAAAAGAAAATAATATCAAAAAGTAGAAAATAATAAATAAAATGAAATGAATTAACAAATAAAAATAACAATTAGTAATGAAGAAATAATGGATTCACGAAAAAGAATCTAATGAAGAAATGCAGGAAAAAGTAATAAATGGCGGATGATCTAATAAAATAAAAATATGATTAGTCAAATAAATAATGAATAAATTGACGAATAAGTTAACTAGTGAGACCAGCTTTACGAATGGAAGCTTTAAAGAATTATATGTAGATAAAATACTAAAAAATAGTAAAAGAATGAAACGGAAATAAATTAAAAAAATAGCAGCAATAATAAAGGAAATGAATAATAGAAATAACTATTTTAATGTAAGAGATAAACAATTTAAAAAAGACGAAGAAGATTTTTTTCTGGATGCTGTTGCATTACTTCCTTTGTTGGCTAGGGCGAATTATTAAATTACAAGATCCTGCACACTTCAACGTTCATATAAACCTTGTATTACAGCACAAATTTTTGCAGGGTTGCAAGCCAAATCGAAGTAAGAAAATCACATTTAAAAGTAGATGGCATTAACTGCATTATCTTGTCGCTCTCTTTGAATTAAACTTTTATAAAACAAACTGCTCAAATACATTTATATATATATATATATATATATATATATATATATATATATATATATATATGGCGGTGATGAATAAATTGTCGTTGCAATTACACAAATATAAAAATAACGCTGATATCTAATTTCGTTTTTGAGTAAATAATATATTACCAGAAGCCGGAATGACGCTTAACTAAATGGCCCCTGTGAATGTAGGAAAGATGTTGGTATCTATCCTTAATGTATTTTTTTCAAACATCACAGCTAGCGACTTAGCAAGACTTTCTATTGTTATAAAAGATCCAACTTATTACGGTGGAAACACATACTATTTATAAAAGAATTTACATGTGTATTCAAACTCATAATAACATAACTAGTAGTGAAAAATACTTGTTGCGTTAAGGCATATAATACCTCTGAAGACGAGAATTTTGAAACACGTTGATAGAGTTTGTTCATTTCTTTGTAGAACAAAGAGAAGTAAATCAAATATTTAGGGAATATTGTCTCCTGTGGTACAAATTCGCAACAACAATCGCAACTGCAGTTGTTAAAACGGCAGAAAACAACAAATGTTGATGTAAATACTAAGAAAACATACAGAAAAATTATCTACATTTTTTTTAATTGCGACACGTTCTGATTTTACATAAAATCCTGATGATGGAATGAATAAATTCTCAGAGATATATGCAGCGACTGAGAAGACGAGAGAAGAACGAGGCTTTTGTTAAGAAAGAACTTTAAGCTAATACTACCGAAGAAATCAGTAGAAGAATTTTTTGAAAAAACATTACATATTCTGTCACCAATTATTATCGAGAAAATATGTTTATTCAACACGGGTTGCAACTGTATGAATCTGAAGAAAAAGAAAACAAAGATATTGTCACATATGCTGTAATTGTCAAGGTGACGTGAAAGATTCAAAGCAAATAAACTGAATCCTGGTAATTTTAAAGAATTAATGTAGTTCAAAAGTTGTCAATGGAAAAAGATATAATACAGGCGAAAATTTTAAAAACAACTTTAATTGAAGAATAACCTATTCTACAAGAAATATCGGACAAATATCAGATAATCATAAATCTGAGACGTGATGCTAAATAAATTCCAGGAAAAAATGAAAAAGAGATGAGCTAAAACAAATTAACTTCATCATTCAGACCTAGAAATGTACATCTAGGAGACAACTATTCCTTTAAGAATTCGAGGTGCTACGAGTAAAACATAAAGTCAATTGTAAACGTATTCCAAAGAAAAGGTCGAAAGAAAAAAATTCTTGAGCAGTAACGCAATGAAAAAATGTACATAAATCAAAACAAGATTAGTGAATGCTGAAATTTATAATATAGTTGAGAAAATGCTAGTAGAGAAATCACGAAAATTATGGAAGCCTCATGGAAAGTAATCACAAAGCCTATATTAAGGAATATTTCGGAGATTGTGAGAAGTACCTTAAGTAAGAAAATAGTTTTTTTTTTATTTTCGGTATACTTCAGCTTAAAGTTTCTTCCTTACACCATGACGACATGCTTCAGATACCGCTCCCATTGTGACTGATTTTGACCTCTCAAGAAATGTGATTTAAGTAGTGGTTTTCAGTCTTGTGCCCGGCTACCAACGGTATTTTATTTTCTTCGGTATTAAAAAATTTTATTGGCGTCATAATTCCATTTGCTATTTCCAACCTAATCAGCATTCAGAAGTTTAGTTTTCACACTGCCTTGTGAAACTTGCCTTCGTCTGGGTTTTGCCAAAATGATTTTAGTCTTTTGACTCATATTTTGCGGATGTGAAATGTTATTTTGTGTGTTTTAGTTAACTGTTAGATGATATAGGAATTGTATCATATAATGTATGTTGGCGAAATGACCAGCTACTTTTAGGGGTGATCACTGAAAAATAAGAAATTTATTAATAAAAAGAAACCCCAAAACTGGAAATACTGTAAAGCATTTGATACACTCCTGGTGACTCAAGTAATTAAGTCTAGACATTAAAATAAAGAACTTCACTGAGTTTAGAAAGATACTGTTGGAAATGTCACCACGAATGCATAAGTAACACTTTATATTGTAACGATACAAACTTAGTACTATTTTAAAAGATATATTTAGAAAATTACATGAAAATATCTTACTTTAGAGAACATTGCCATTGGTTTTAACCACAGCCTCCAGACGACGTAGGAATCTCTAGCAAGTTTTATGGATGTTCACTTTATTTAAGTTGGTGAATGCTGCCCTAATTCTTGCCTTCAGTTCATCATTGGTGCTAAAAAGAGTTTTGTTGGGCTCTCACTCAACTGCGCCTCACACATCATAATCAATGGTATTGTTGGATGAAGAGTTCGGTGGCCAGATGTAAGGGGTGAAATTGTCTGACACCCCTGACTGGGTTCTCCTGATTGTTTTGCAAGATACAGACTCCCCTTGCCAGAAATAGATTATTTCAGAAGATAATCTCTTAAACCAGTGCACCACTACCTATGGCGATTGATGTATGATTCTACGGTCAGTCTGAGGCACTGTGTGAGGATGACTGGAAGCATATCGTTGCCATGACTATTAATCATTTCAAACACCAGTCTAGATATATCATCCAATATTATTTAAATCCTTTGCACTGTCATCAGATTAACAGCCAAACATTCTGAAATGTTCGTATCTGAACTTCCGGAACCAATACGAAAGAGTACGTCATGCCGCTTCCATATTTCTGGAGAAGGGAATTACGTCAGGGGTCTGTTCTTCTCACAGACGGTGGCCCACTGTCCCTCCTATAATGTGCAGATGACAATATCAAAAACAAAGCGCAAGGGAATTTTTCAACATATGATATAGCGAAAATGTTCTAATCGCACAAATATATATATATATATTAATGTATAATTGGGCAGAAAACTTTTTTACACGTGTTTCCTTCAAGACGACAGACAAGGACATTTTATTAATATATTTTTTAAATTTACATAAAATTTTTACATAACACTCATAAAAAACATCAATACATTTTATTGCAATCAAATTCACAGTAACTTTTTTTTAATCATTTCACACCGGGCAAGGCGTAAATGCCACTGATGTGCGGGGGGCTTCATAACTGAAAGAAAATTAATTAGAGGAGGGAGAAGAGGATTACAAACCAATTAGGAAGAAGCAATAGAAAGATGAAAATGCAGGTGAGATGACAATTGCAAATGGGGGGGAGAGAAACGGAAGGATATACAGGGTGGGGGAAGGGCTAGAGTCAAGTGGTTAGTAGATGAGTATCGACACTGCATTTAAATTTCTGGAGGTTGTAGCCGTCAGGAAAGCAAAATATGGGAGCGCGTTCCACAGGCGGGAAGTGCGAGAGAAGAAGCTGCAGGAGTAGAATTGTCGTCTGCATTTGGCTAACCTAACTCTGAATGGGTGGGACCCAGTTGCCATTCTGGTTGCACGAGTAAAGACCTGTTGAAGAGGCACCAGTGACTTAAGTTCATCTGAGCAGAAGCCATGAAATTACTTACATAACAAACAAAGGGAGGCCACATCTCGTCGGTGGGGAAGTCGCCAAGTCAGCACCTATCACGTTACTAACTCACCTTTGACGCCTGTCGAGAACACTGAGGTGAACGGCAGGGGCGCCTGACCATAAATGGCAGCAGTACTCCATGCAGGGTCGAATGGTAGACTTGTATATATGCAGGATGGATTCAAGCGGAAAGAACGTCCTGGATCGACACAGTGACCCAACCTTCTTAGCAGTGGATTTAGATATGGATTCGATGTAGCGGTTCCATTTGAGATCAGAAGAGACGGTAAGGCCGAGGAGGCGCAGTGTATTGCACTCAGAGAGAATCGTTTGGTCCATGCTTATGGGAGGCAGGAGAGGTTGCCTGTGATGGTTGACAGACAACAGCTTGGTCTTGGACGCATTAAAGTTGACAAGCCACTTCTTGTCCCAATTCACCACGAAGTGTAGATTCCGTTCAAGGTCAGCAGCGAGATTGTGTCTGTCCGCTATACCAGGTTTCTTACTCGAGCGGGAGTATATTGTTGTGTCATCTGCGTAGTTGCCTACTTGGGACTTGATCTCATCTGGGAGGTCATTCATGAAAATAAAGAAGAGCGTCGGGCCCAGGATAAAACCCTGGGGCACACCGGCATTCGTGCTGTAGGATGAAGAGGCATGTCCATTCAAAACGACCTTCATTTTGCGGTTGCTTAAAAAAGACAGGATTTGGTCAGGCAGGCGTCCGGTAATGCCGTAACCTCGTAGCTTGCAAAGGAGGCCAGAGTGCCAAACCCTGTCAAACGCCTTGGAGATGTCCAGAGCAACTGAACGACCTCGGCTGACTCATCAAGGGCCTGTAGCATGTACTCCGTAAAGGTTGTTAGCATATCGGCAGTGGACCTAGGAAAGCGGGAGCCATATTGCTTGTCAGAGAAGAGTTTGTGGGCAGTAAGATGTTGAACTATTTCCGGATTGTGTATGGCCTCGAACACTTTCCCGAATATTGGTAGAAGACTGATAGGGCGATAGTTGGATGGGTCCGAGGGTTCACCACAATTCTTAAAAACAGGGACGACTGAAGAGGAAATTCCAGCATGCAGGAAAACAGTAAGCAGAAAGGCTGTAGTTAAACAGTTTAGATAGGATAGGGGAGAGTTCATGGACACACCTCTTAAGGACTATCACCGGGATTCCGTCGTCACCGCTCGCCTTATGGGGGTCAAGTTTTGAAATTAGTCGGGATATTACCTTCGTGGTTATATGTACGTCGTGCAGTTTGGCCTCAGTTCTAACGGGGAAGTCAGGTGAGCTTATTCCAGATGGGTCAAACATGGAGTTGGATGAGAATCTGCGGGAAAGCACTCAGCTTTGTCCGCAGATGATGTGAGAACCTCAAATTCATGGAGTAAAGGATGTTTAGAGGATTTGCAGTTGTTATGCATACGTTTGCATATCCGCCAGTAGTCCTTGGAGCCGAACATGCGGTCAGCTATGCGCTGTCACATTCTCTCATGGAACAACCGTCTGGCGTCATTCAGGATTCTCTTTCACTTATTGCGAGCAGACGTGAATAGGTGCCTATTGTGATCAGATGACTGGCTTCTGAATACTCGGAAGTCATGGTTCCTGTGGGCAATGGCGTCCGAACAGTCAGGAGAGAACGACGGAGATGAATGAGGTTTTAGGCAATACTTCCTGGTGGGTATGTAGGCATCAATGCCAGCTTTCTCCCATGACGAGACCTCAGATGCACAGTCATCAACTGGGTGATCGAACACTTTTCCCCAAGGGACTTTGCAGTGGAAATCGCGAAATGCATCCCAGTCAGCTTTTTCGTAGCGGTAGGAGGTCCTATAGGTAGGAGGCTACTGAGGGGAGTGAGAGTGAAAAGACATACTGAGAGAGACAACATCATGGTCGGATTTGCCGAGCGGACAAAGCTGCGAGTCTTGACAGGCGTCAGGGACAGAGGTAAAAGATATATCTAATAGTGAGGAGTATCCGGAGGGAGTGCTTGGGAAGCGAATGGGGAAGTCCACCACTTGGGTAACAGATTGGGAAATAGCGAAGTTCATGGCGTGGACACCCGCTAAATCAGTAACAGTGTCTTTAAGCCACTCAGAGTGATGGGCGTTGAGATCTCCGAATACAAATATGCGAGCGAATGGGTGGCAGGAAATAGCCTTATCAATGTTGTCAGCAATGCTATTTAGAAGAGAGCAGTCAGGAGAGGAGGGAGAACAGTACAGAAAGAAGAAGTAACTAATCGAACTGAGGAGAGACAGACGGAGACATACATACAGCAGATTCAAGTGAAGTCCCCTTAGCTATGGGGTGGTGTTCGCTGACTTAGATCCCCAGCCCATGTATGTGGACAGTGGAATCCTTCCTTAAGAGGGGGAGATAGACAGGGATGGAGAGGTCAGAGGAGGGAATAGAAGAGGAGGTTAGTTTCGCAAAGCGCTTGGATGTCCGGGGACTTTTCATGAAGGAAAGCTTCTACGCTAGGAAAGTTAGTACGAATGCCCCGGATATTAGTGAAGGAAAGGTTAAGGGCCTTAGGTGGTTTGATTTTAGCTGGTTTAAGTTTGTTTCTGCTTTTGTTCGTCATAATTTTTGTTTATAGTGAGGGACCTAGAGTAGAGGATACAGGCGGTCATTATCCACGATCTGTGCTGGGAGGGAAACTGGCTAGAGCTGCAACAAGGTGTGGCCTCAGGGTTGCCCACCGAACGCGCTTGCAGGGACACCTATCCATGCGCGACATGCCACTACAAGAACCCCGATATTATACAACTGTTGATCAGAGCAGCTGCTCTTGACGCTACGCAAAAATTAGGGCTCCTAACTACCAGTCGGAAGCAGCTACCAGGAAACTGCCAACCCGGTAACCTTACAATGATGAGCCGTTGCCACCAACCAGACAGATCACGGGAAAATCACGGAAGAACCAATACTAAGGTCAAAAATGAAAGAAGAGAAAGCCGGAGACCACATCCTAAACAGGGAACAAGGAGCAAGCCTCTACTCCTGTTCAATAGACGTTGGAGGAGTGTGAACCGGGCGATAGTTTGGGCTATCTTCTCCAATTTAAAAAAAAAGAACAAAAAGTTAGGGGTGACGCGTTAACTAAGTTTTAACATATTTAAAATCGAAAATGTTAGTAAGAGAAAGAAAAAAACTTTAAAAAAAAAACAAGCCAAGAAAATGATTACAGACAGAACGGAAGAAGAAGAGAGAGGGGAAAACAAAAAACAAAAAAAAACATGGTTTCGCAGATAATCTCTGGAAATTTGAGTAAAAATAACATAAAAAATAAGAAAAATAAATAAAAGCGACAATATTTTCACTCTGTCTTTTTTCCAGAAAAATAATGGTTTATATAACTGCGATTTGTGCACAGACTTATGGTCAGAGTTTGGCCATGTACGAAAATTAAAGATTTCACTGGGTTTGGGTGGGGTTAGCTGCCCTTAACTTTGGCATCTCTAGGAAAATAATTAGAAGAACCTCAAGACAATGGAACAATTTTTTAACCAAACGGAGCATAAAAGTCGAAAATGTTAGTAAGAGAAAATAAAAACATAGGACTAATTTCCTATACAAAAATTATTAAACACCATGTTTCAGAAGTAAATTTTCAAAAGCACGTAAAATTCATAATACATTATAAGAAAGAGAAAACACCAAAACTGGTTGTTTCTAATCAAATTAACTGCCTCAAATCTAATATAGAGGTGTTTATGAAGGGGTATTGCATTTCATATAACATATATGAAATGCAATACCACTTCATAAGCACAAAATTACGTTAGTCAAGTCTTGGATAAAATAACAAGTGCAAAATACCATCCTTGAAAATGGCCAGTGAAATGGCGGAAGTCGCTTGGAAAGTCCAAATTTTGGAAGATTGTTACAGTCCTGATCTCCAGAAAAGGGAAACGTAGAGGAATACTGAAAAATTAAATAAATATCATAAATATTTATCGATACACACACACACACATTTATATATATATATATATATATATATATATATAGAGAGAGAGAGAGAGAGAGAGAGATTGTTTAATTAAAAACAGAATGTATACTTAAATAATACGAGTTTCTATTAAAAATAATGTTAAAACAAATAAATTACGTGTATATATATATAAGGAAAATTATGGAAAAAAGTTCACACCTTTTCGAAAAATGAATAATCCATCTTCTTATGAGTTAATTAGCAGGACAGATTCAATAGCTTCGGTTGCCAACCAATCTACTGCAGAAAGCAATGGCAACCAACAGGGGAAAATGCTCTGCCGAGTAAGTCATGTCTCTTTCGAGAAAAGATCGCAAGAGCTTGTATTCCGAATGACACTTACTTATCTGATTGTCTGACATTTTGTTTTTAAGTTTGGAAATATTGGCATAATTTTAAAATGATTTTATACATTAAACCTAGAACACGAAACCTCAATTAAAATTACTACACAACTAACCATGTGTATATCATAAACGATTTTGAAAATTTGTTATATGCTTATTAAAGACGCCTGCCTTGCTACCAGATGTAGTTTATCGTCATACACGGGAATAATATATCGGTAATGCTTATTTGTTGATCCCAGTAACTCTGCATTGGATGCGGAATACTTTTGAGTGTAAGAATCGGAGAGAAACGTCTTTAACCAAGTACATTATCTAAGTTGTGTATATCATGTTTACACAATGGATGGGGCACGGATTACACCATGTTTATTTTGGAAAATCACTTAACCATAAAAGACGCTAGTTAAATAGTAAATTTTGTTTTGTATTCTGTTTCACGGCCAGCCTATGAAATTATACATTTGTTTTCATGCAACATAAATAGTATCTGACATAACATTGTCCTGAAATGCAATGTATTTTGTGATCCCTACGTTTTATTTGTTGAATCGTGAATATGGTGTTTCTCGTCGAGAGAATAGGGAATGTAAATCCCTGAAACGGTTGACATGTTCTGCGCAAGAAAAGTAAGCGTTTATTCATGTGTGATGTTACAGACTCCAATTGTATTGGAAGCTATTTTGAAACCTTCATGTTACAGATTATATTTTCCTATATATGTGGACTTGATATGCGATTCATCTAGACGCGCAGTTTGTTTTGGTAAATATTTTCGTATTCTTTGCAAAAGCCAAATTCAAACCAGCGTTGCGCTACCAAACTGACGTGCACTCATTCTATAACTTTTCTTTGTCGATTCCTCAAGACGAAGAAATTTTCGATGTTATCTTCACAGTATATGTTTGTTTAGAATCTTTACTACTTTATTGCGATCCATTGTTCTAGGCTTTTTTTCTTTCTTAATACGTCGAGTTATTTCATTTTTATTGATGGAGATTTTATTTGTTTTTTGTTTGATCATTTCACCTTTTTACATTCCATTTTTCTTTGGCTGTAACATGCCTGGAAAATTTGCATATATTGGCTAGTATTGAGCGTTTGTGGAAACCTGTATATAAAGTCTCCCCGTAGTTTGATAAATACTATTAAACAATATTGTAAATCACAATAACCGCATATTTTTACTGCGATAAGATCCGGTAAAAATCTTTATATCTGTTGTTTTTTATGATTTTTTCTGTCTTTGTCTTTCTTTCACGCTATTTTCCTGCTTTTTGGAGTGAAATGCAAACATTACACTTACATCTGTTCGTCCTAGTGTTGTGGATATCGGCTCGGAACGAGAAATCGGAGAGACGAGTTGGAATTCCAATTAAATTCGTTGCATTGTCTTACGCGCAAATATCATTCCGAGTTATGAATCTGTCTTTTCTCCCTCTAGCTGCAGGTTAAATAACAAGACAGATCGGGTTCTCTAGACTTTATTGCCAAATGTCTACTGTAGAAAGTACTGGCAACATACTGCGGGAAAATCTTTTGCTTTTCAGACATGGATCGAAGAAGCTTGAACGCCCATGTGTGTATCAGGTGTGGCTCTTAACTGACTACTGCACTATTAAAAATTCTAATTGATTTTTTTTATTCATTTGCTATTTTTAAACTTTTTTCTTTATTATATATTTAGATTTCCTTCGTTTATTTATTTTCATGAACAGTTTTCTTTCTTTCTATATGTTTCTTTCACTTTTCCTTCCTGTATGTTTCTTTGACAATGTTTCTTTTACTTTATTCTTATTTTCTTCAGTCTTTGTTCTTTCTTTCATTGTCGGTTTATATTTATCTAGCCTTTCTCTCTTTTGATTTTATCTTTCAAAATTTCTTTTTTTATTTCGCTCTGAAATTGTTCTTTTCAATTTTCTTTACTTTAATGTTTATTTCTTTCCGTATTTCTTTCTTTTTTAATTGTTTTTCCATTACTTTTTTATGTATTTTTCTATTACTTTTTATTGGTTTTGTATTAATTGTTTTTTTATTGTTTTCCTAGAAGTTTTTTAATTGTTTTTCAAATATATTTTCCCTTTTCCTGGAAAGTAGCTTTTAAAATTTTATTGACGTATTTCTCTATAGTGGGTTCCGGGTGAGAAACCACACGAATTAATAAAGAACAAACACAGATATGTACATAGGAAATGGAAGTTATATTGTACAAAATTATACAAACTGGAATACGGGTTAGTCAATGCAGGAATACTATTGGCAGAAATATTTATATAAAGTCTTGAAGTGAAATAGTAGGTCCGGGTAATGAGTCTATATGCAAACAACTCTAACTTACTCTGCACCAAATTACTGAACAACTAAGCAACTGTACAACTACACTTTTACAACTACTTTGCAATTAACTGCCGTTCCCTGTATAGGCAGTATTATATGTACACATAGTTGTGTCCAGTATCATGTACAAAGTGGCGAATGCCCAGCATTTTCATTTACTGTTTCTCATTGTTTTATCTTTATAACTTTCCTTCATTCTTTCTTTTGTAATGCTTCTCTCACTTATTAAAGAATTAAAGAAGGAAACATTCCTTCTTTAATTCTTTCAATAGTTATTTCTTTCGATATTTTTTTATTTTTCTCTTATTTTGACTTTCAGCATTTCTTTTATAAATCATTGTTTTTCTCCTTTAATTATTACTTTCTTCTTTTTTTCTGCTTATTTACATCTTTTCTTTTCACGTTCATTTTTGTATGTGTTTATTCTTCATAAATATTTTTTGGACATCCGATTATTCGTTTAAAAAATTAATTTTGGAATAAAACTTTTCACCTCATGAATATATATAATTTACGTTACTCATATCTTTCAATACCTATTATATTTAGTATATTTTTTCATTTCAATAAATTTATTGTTTTTGCTGTAGTTATTTATTTCAGATTTTAGTTTAATTGTTATTTTCATTAATTCTTTCATTTACATTTCTTTATTCATTTCTACTTTTTTAGCCTCATTTTCTTTTAACCCTCTTGTAAAAACCGACATCTTAGTTAATGCCTTTGTCATATATTCAAGATTTTTGTATGAATATTGACTAGTTTTTATCGAATTTATTTTTGACTCTTCCAAATCTAGTCTTCGTTGAAGTATCATAAAGACGACATGCATTCAAATGGAGTTAATTCTTTTCCTTTCTTTATATCTTTATAATGCGTTAAATATTTCTCCTATATACTATTTTTCTTTTTCAATCACTCTCTTTATTTTATTGAGTTATTGTGGATTCTTTTCGAACATTTCCTCCATCTGCTTCTTTGAATTTTCTCATCATTTTTGATATTACGACTTCCGCTCAGGAGTATGTTTTTCTAACTTTTAGTTATTGCTATTATATTATTTTTTCCTATTAAATATGCCTCTGTTTAAAAGTAATGTTTTGTTTGATTTTCTTTTTCAGCCGTTTTTATCCCTACGTATTTGTTTATGTTTCTTCTACGTATCTGAAAATATTGTGTGTTATCCCTTCTCGCATCTTTTCTTATCACTTCTTTTTAACTAGCTAAATGAAGAAGGAAAAGCACTGAATAATAATTTTTAGAATTTGTCCGTTCAGAAGTATCCAAAATTGCGAATTATTCTAGCATGTTAATTTCTTATAACACTGTTGCAATCGAAGCGCAATTGAAACCCTTTTACAATAGCTTTTGCTTATATCAGCATAACCAATTAAATGAGAATACGCCGTATCTTTCGTTTAATGGTTCTAAACTGAGATATTATTGTGTAATATTACATGAGTCACCCTTTGTTGAAAAAGGAGTGAGAAGCTTGCTGTGTACTCAAATAGAATTTCAATGATTATTTAACGTAAAATGCGCATAGTTTCAACTTTACCTACTATCACGAAATAGAAGTTTCAATTTAGAAAGTTCTACTCTATGACTTTAAAAAAATAAACATAAATAATCCTTCATTTACAATAAGAAAACCTGGAGTTGGAAAACACGATAAAAAGATATCCGCTGTTGCTTTGGATGGAAAGACAGGATGACAAGATTGACTCGTGTCTCTTTAATACTGTCAATTGTGTGCTGAGATGAATGGATATTTGCTTTGTGTAGCTGCCATTACGGTATTTGTATTTATTTTCGGTAGACGAATTTATTTTTAAGTTGGATATTGAAAATATGTATTGAAACTGGAAGTATGCCAAGATCCTTTGCTTGTTGTATGTATTTCTTTTGATGTTTTGAATTGAAACATTTAACTTAAACTTTGTCTAAAGATTATTTCGTTTTTTTATTACACTTTTGTGTATTTGTTGTTTATATTTGATTTTAATTTTCAAAAAATATTTGCTCCATTTTATTTTTTTAATCGTCTCACCCCAAGCAAGACAGTAGTGTCACTCGTGCGCAGGGGTTGCATTCAAGAGACTGAAGATCGAGGAAAAGAGTCACAGAATGCAGAGAATCGGCAAAAAAACAAAAAAAAACAAAAGGGAACCTTGATGTGAAGAGTGCTTCGGGAAAAAGTGTAAAAGGAGAAGTTAGTTGGGAATCAAGGCTATAAGCGATGACACTTGACTTTGCATTTAAATCTTTAAAGGTTGTAGCTATCAGGGAAGTAGGGATACGGAAAAGAATATCAGAGGCAGAATGTGCGAGACAGGAAGCTGCGAGTAGAAGTTGGGGTTACAGGTGAGTATTTTCAGAGTAAAGGGGTGGGACCTTGTTGTTAGCCTAGAAGCCTGAGTACATTCGTGCAGAGGAGGCACCAAGGAACTAAGCTCTTCGGAGCAGATGTCTGAGCGTTTAGCTGTTCTGTCTGTATGCATTGAAATTCCTCACAAAATTGTTACAGGTCTCTGCGCTAGATTGTGTTTATAACAGTTCATTGTACCTTCCCTCCCCTAAAATTTACAGATTTTCCTTTACATATATTGGCCCATTTTGTCATGTTTTATATTCGGCGGGTTGCTAACACCTTGCAACCTGATACAAGATGGTCGATTGTCTATTTATCACAGAATCTGCATGTAGGGTTAACAATATTTTTCAGTAGGTAAACTTTCTTAATATCTAGTTAGTATGCATTGGTGCTGTGCAGCAAGAATAAAAAGCATAGGATTCAGCTTTTAACTCTACACTACATTATCATTTATGGGAACGGTGTTTGTCTACATCAGCGCCTTTGGTATGGGTTGGGTATTGACCATGAAGAGGCTAATCTTGCTTTTTTCTGCATTTGGCACATTGTATTTACTTTCTGTTTTGGATTTTTTGCCATGGCATTTGGTGTAATATGGTTTATTGCATCATTTGCTCATTTGTAATTCTATTTGGAATTGGTTGGCTTTCTTTTTACTGATGAAATTTTCTTTTTTTTTCTTTCATATTTGTAGATAAAGATGATTTATTATTAATCTATATTTCTGAGATAAGGTATTGTAAATATTTACGCTATTTATATTATTCGGATTGTATTTCTCATCTTTCTTGCTATATTTTTGACGTTTCTGCCTCAACGACATATGACCTATTGGATAGAAGTGACTCGGCCCAAAGTGTGTTGATTTCAGTAGCTGGCTATAGCAGAAGTGAACAAAAATGTCAAGAGTTCTCTTGAAAGGAGATAATTAATACTAAAACATCAGGGAGAGGCTTGAATTGTAAAACTAAAATAATATAACCACGTGAACAAAATAAAGAGTTCGGTTCAAAATTCAAATAACCCGAAAAGTGTCGGAGCGTACAACAGCCAAAACGTCGTGAATATGGCAGCAAAAAGGAGGGTATCAATCCGAACATGTAAATATTGTAAATTATTATTCAATCGCCTGTAGATACCGGATATTCAGTTGAACTAAATCTCTGCATCATCATTTTCATTATTATTAAAGATTCAAGTTAATGAGTTGAATTTGCTAACTCTATAGTTACCTACAGTATGTCATTTTTATCTAATGAAAGTTTTGTTCAAACATGACAGTAATCTGACTCTTATTAATATAAATGTTTAGATATAAAAAGCATTCGGACTCTATCAGATGTAATTTCGAAATGTTATCACCATCTTATATAGAATTACTATATAATAATTATGCGATTTCTTTTTAGTATAATTCCTATTATAACTGATAATTTTGAACCAAGATATTATTATCATTATCTTTACTTTTAAATGAATTAAACATAATACGTCAATTGGGTCCTTTAGAGATTTGATTTCTTTGTATTGTTTCGACTAACGTTAACACAGTTTCAATTTTTCCCGTATCGAAACAAATTAGAGAATTCTGCAATAATAAACTTATAGAAGTCTTCAAATACGTCAAGGAATGACAGCAATACATACCAGTCTACTAGCAGCAGTCTCAGTCAAAAGCTACTCGTTGATTCTTGGCCCGTATATAGAAATTATTACTATGGTAGAAAACTCACGAAAGCATCTAGGCTAACAAATCCCTGCTCAAAAATGCAAGAGAAAGAAAAAGTTTTCGTACATTTAGAAGAAGAAATGGAAAGACAAACGTAGAATGAACAAAAAACTGTTGATTTTTATGTAAAATGAACTGCTATCTCTCTGGTCCATCGAGTGACAGCTAACAGGTTATTCATATACAGCAATAAATTGCAATGACGCATTGAATCATTGCAATACATTTGTTCCTGCTACCGACCGAAAAAAAATCATTAGGTACAAAGCGAAGAGTACTGAAATGTTGCTTGATATCGTTTCTTCTATATGAACATTTAGAAAAGACGTAACAATAAAGTAAGAGAAATGTGGTTCTACAAAAGGAAATCTATGACACCAGGAACTGAATATGTAAGCAAAGACGAAGTTTTAAAGAAAATTGAGGCAGAAAATATAATTAACTTCAGAAAGAGACAATTGATATTTCTAGCGCACATAACGAGGAAGATGGGCTTGAAAAATTTAATGCACACAAGTCGGATTGAAGGCAAGAGGGTAGAAGAAAGAAATGCATGAGACATTAGATTCGTAGTTAAATGATGGTACATGAGCGAAAAAACAAAATTTATTTAGAGCTACAAAGGATGAAAATTGTGAAGAACTATGATTGCCTACGTATTGAGGGAAGATGCAATATAAAAAGTATCAAATATTGTAAATACGTGTATCAGTGACCGATAACCAAAGATATTCTGAAGAGAGCAGGTATGAGAGATTCCACTTTAGGTAGTTGTTTACAATGTAATCACGGGTCGTGGTAAAGGAAAATTAAGGGCCGAATCTTAATAAACTGACATATTACATTCTGTTTTTATGACTGCGAATGTTTACAAGACCCCGTACCCTCATTCATACATGGATCCTACATACTGGCCGACCTGGATGAGTAGGTTCTGCTAATTATCTGTGTAGAATTAATATTAATATATCAGTCGATATGAATTTTTCACAGACATACGTTCCACTTGAAGCTGTCCTGATAATGCCAATATTCACTCAACGGCTAGTGCGCTGATGTGGACCGGTGATGGGACCACTAAATGAGAACTCGAAACATGGTAGTATGGTTAACAACATATATTAAGTCAAAAATAAATACAAGAGAACAGAGTAACCATAAGCTAGGCTTACTAGTGACTGATAGACAGAGAGACAGACCACACTGAGCTGAGCTGAACTGAAGCCACGAGAGGGATTAACTCTCAGTTAATATACTGGTAGGAAAAGTCCATAGTTAAGTGGGTAATGCCCCACAACACCCTCCTTCCAAGAGCTTTTCCCCAAAAAGCTGTTTAATATTTCTTCCGTTTTAGATCGACGATCAAAAGTTCGGCAATTTGTTTTACTTCCAGATTGTCTTATTTCAGGTGAAGCTGGGGTTCCACGAGATCAAAAGCCTCAAAGATGGTGTATATCGCCTCTTCATTGGTCGGTGGTAATTTATTAATGTCGGTTGCCCGAAATTTCCTCACATTGTTCTTGCGATACTTGTGCGTATTCTTGGGGCCTTGAATTATGTATACAAGATCTCGCACATTTTGTCTTACTGTGCAACTTTCCAAAATGTTATGTTGTTCTTATAGACTTTGAACAGCACTTTCTCACCGCAGAAGAAACTTTTTCTGAGGAGGGTAACCGTTTTTTAAAATTTTTCCTGTTTTGGAATGAGCTTATCAAATACTGATCTCATACTTTTTGCGAAAATCGTTTCTGCAGGTGAACTTCCTGTTGGACTATTGGGGTTTGGTGTAATTCTATACAGGTGCAGAAATTGTTGCAGCGACTTATCAGTCAGTGTGCACTGCGACTTTTTATTTGCTCGTTTCAAGGTGTTCACGAATAGCTCCGCCTTTCTGTTGGACCTCGGGTGATATGGCGGTGTCGTAATGTGTTTCATCTGGAACGTTTCCTAGAACTTTTTAAACTCACCCGACGTGAAATGCGTTCATTTGTCCATCACCATACAATTCCCTACGCCAAAACGTGTTAACAGTTCATGAAGGAAAGCTACCGAGCACCCCGTGGTTGGTCTTCTGCTTCTAAGAACTTTCGGACATTTAGTGTGGCTGTCGACGACTATGAGATAGTAATGATCCTTCAATGGACCTACAAAATTGATGGGAATACTCTGCCATTGATGGTCAGTCTTTGGCCACGGTTTGCACATAGCTGGTGGAGCTTTAGCTGCGAACACGCACCCTTTGCATGCCTCAATCATGTCAGTTATATCTCTGTCCATGTTTGACCAGTAGACATAACAACGCATTATACTTTTTCTACGATTTCTTCAGGGATGTCCCATATGAAAGTCCCGCGGGATTGTTTTGCAAATTTTTAGGTATCACCACTTTTTCATTATACAACAATCCATCGTCACATAGCGAAAAAACCTGAGTCACACTCGAGTCTTTATTGTAAATTTTGTTCTTGGTAGTACAGATAAAGCCGTGTTTCAGAGCCCCTCTTTTGATGTCAGATAGTGTTACTGGAAACTCTTTCACGGTTTTCGCAATCATGTTCTTTATCTCGCAGTTTGCTTTTAAGGTCGCGATTATCGACTCTTCAAATATTTCTTTGTTTTTGGAACGAGTCTAGACAAACCGTCACCGTGGAAGGTGTTCTTGGAGGACAGGTACTCAATCTTAAAAGTATAGTTCAAAAATATTGTACCCCACCGTATAAGTCTGTTCGCGGTGTACACCGGTAGTCCCTTCTCAGATCCGTATATAGTCAACAGTGGTTTGTGGTCAGTTTCTAACGTAAAATATCTGCTGTGTAGTTAACTGTGAAACTTGGTAACGGCGAGGATTATGCTTAATGTCTCTTTTTCGATTTGCGAATATTACTTTTCGGCAGGCAGCAAAGTTCGAGACGCATGCGCGATGGGCTTCCTCGTTCCATCTGGAAGTTTGTATAAAATGCAAGCGCCGATGCCATCGCTTGCCAGTAAGATGTCTAACTTTGGGTCATAGTGAGTGATAAAAAGGTCTGAAGTGTGTTCTTTATTTTATCGAATGCAAATTGTCATTCTGGTGTCTATTCCCAGGTTTTCTTTTTCTTTAGTAGTTCGTTTAAGGGAGCTCGCATGCTGTGCATGATTTTAATGAACGCCTAGGAAGCGATATGTGGATAGGGATCGCAGGTTCAAATCCTACCGAATGAAACACATTTTCGTAATAAAAATTTATCATAAATAATCAGGTCAGTACATAAAATTATATACTACTGTTTAATTAAAAACAGAATATCTACTTAAATACGAGTATCAATAAAAAATAATGTTCAAACAAATCATTTCAAATTGTCGGTAGTTTATAAACAAGTTTCGTTAGTCTTCGTTAATTTTTGTAATAAGTTTATTTATGTAAATGAGAGAGAGAGTTGGTCCGAGAAGTCACCTCTGGGAGACGCCTCAATTAACCGCCAGCCCTGAGAAGATTGGAAGTAAATAACTATATTTAGGGATCTACTTAAGAAAGATTTCATAATAGAAAGATCTCTTAAAGTGATTCAATAACCTGAAAGATTTTGTAATAAAACTGTGCCACAAGAATATATGTAATGTCATAGTCATTGTTGAATGTGTGCCGTCAAAGGCCTCTCTTATTCTGTACTTAATAATAGTTAGGATGTCAGCTGTATATTGAGCTGATCGAAACACGTACTTCTCTTCACGCAACAGGTTGTTCATATCCTGGTGATCGTAGACCTTCTTTTTGATAATGGCATAAAAAGCTTCCTGGTGATACTGAGGAGACTAATTAAACTGTACGTACAAGTGAAAAACCAAATGCTCGTGTTCTTGAAGACCGAACATACGTTAGGCATCTTCCATATGCCTATAAGGATTTCTTCAAGCTGCAGTTAAATAATTTTGCTAGAAACGAAGTAATTCTCGGTTGATATTCTTAAGGGGTTCGCTGACATTTTATAGAGTCAGTAGCCTTTTTTGCGGTCGATAGTTTTGGTAAGTTTAAAGACTCCTTTTATTTAAATGAGTATATTAATGAGATTGTGGTCGAAGATATATGAAACCTTAGCGAGGACATGGCGTTTGTCATCTATCATTGTGTTCTAGTTAAAGGAAGATGTAAGCTCGGGTCATGTATAATATTAGACGCAAGGAATTTGCTCTCTCCATAAAGTGGTTGGTGATATTACAAAATTTTCGAGATATAAATTTGATTATTTTAGAATTTGGTCTAGACGGTTCGCGTATGATCTGCCTGTTTTGTTGAAATATTATCCTTTTTCATCCATTCTTGAATTTTTGTAAAGAAAGAAATATATGTCTGAAATACAAGTTTTCATTTGTCAGTTGATTTTTTCCGTGTGCCTTCCAATACTTGAAAATTAACGGCTCAATTACAGATAAAAACCCTAATATGCTACAGAGGCGGCACCTATAACTTCTAAGTTGATCATAGATTACCAACTAGGTCCCACCCTTTTAGAGTGAAACTGATAAGATGTAACAGTAATTTCTACTCCAACAGCTTCCTTTCTCGCGCTTATCGCCTGTGGAATTCCCTTCCATATGACTGCTTCCCCGACACCTACAATCTCCATGAGTTTATATGTAAGGTCAATAGACACCTCCTATCACACTAACTTGCATCTATTCTCTCACACACTCTCACCATCTACCCAACCCTCATTCTCGGTATCCTTACCCGTCTGTCACCCTCCTTCTGACATTTCCTATATCTAACCATCCTTTTTCATCACTTCCCCCTTATGTAACCCCCTGCGCAACAGTGACAGTGGAATGCCTTGCTCGGGGTGAAACGATTAAAAAAAATAATAATAATAAATTAACAGTGTCAGACGACATACAATACGAATGCTATAACCACATTCAACAACAGTAGCTTGAATTGTTATTGATTTGTCAACATTTGACAACAATAGTTTCACTGTAAGGCATCACAGTAGGCAAACGATGAATAGACAGACGGAAGGTGACAATAGTCTAACGGCGTTAATGAGTGGATCGGATGATTGTACACAGAATCTCAGACACTGGCACGCATCCCAGGAATATAGAGAGAGATAATCAGGTGACCAACTTCATAATTATTGCTATCGTGTTTCTTCTAGTCTGTGTGTTCGTCTCTCATAACATGCATTTGTTATAACACGTCTGTATTTATTCCAGCGTAGGTCATTTTATTACAGGTCTGTCAGTCACTCAATTTTACAATTCTTTTCCTTCTTTCATATTCATAAAAAACATTTCTTCTTTTGAAGTTGGGGCTTTTATTTTCTTTGTCATTTGCCTGTCTGTAGAATTGTTTCCTTTATTCTGGGAAATTTATTCGCAATGCTTGGCATTCGTCCGTATCAACCGTTTCTGGCTTATATATTCTGATACACTTCATCAATTGCAGCAGAAATCCTTCGCTGTTTTTATTCACTCAACTGATCATGTCAATTCAACGATCCCACCTGTTGGCTATCAAAACAACACCTGCTTATGAAGTCAACCTTTTTTTTTATCTGAGAACAGATTTTAGCTGTTATAGGGTTGTTTTGGTAATCATACTCGTTGAAGTAGGGTCACACCAAAATTAAGTATGTTTTTACTGCCTGTAAAATTGGTGCAGGGTTAAAATGACATTCTTAGAAGTCTGGAGATTCGTGCAGATGGAGATATATCTGATTTGCTAGTAAGGCTTCCTAATTCACAGTGCGAAAGACAGCAAACCTTGCAAGTGTCACCCAGTTAGATATAACTTTAAGATAGGAAAATAGTCCATTTAGACGGTCTTCAACCGTGGCTGTTTCCAAAGTTATAACTCAATTAGCCAACCATGATACACATTAACTATTATCGCTTATCAACATAGATTTTCTGTGCGTTAGTTCCCTAGAAGCTATACACTACTAGTTAAGTCAAGGCACCTGAGAAGCAAAACCTTTTGTAATGAACAAATTATGTATTGCAACCGACCTTAATTTACCAACTCAAACAAAAAAATTACTTCATTCTTAAATGATTAGGTTGTTAATTCACTGGATAGCTCAATTTTTCTGTTAATAAAACCTTTTTTTTTGTTTCAAACATTAAAAAATATTCTTTTAACATGTTGTAAAATATTAATTTTTACACTGTGAATGTAAAATATACTTTAATATTTTCTCACAAGCTGCATTTTACAGTCTTGTTGTCTAATTTAATATAGTTAGTATTTTTTTGTATAACAGACATTTAGTCAATAAGAATATTTAATGTTAAATATAAAACGTAAATTTACGTGACAGATATAAACTTATCGGTTTAGCTTTGATTCATATTTTCCTAACTTCTCCAAAAATAGAATAGTAACTGAGAACAAAGTTATAGAAAATACAAATTAAATCTCGACAAAAATAGCAAATAGCAATATAATGTACTCAAAATTATTATGCTCTTCAGAAAGTAATTCCGTATTTCAAGTATAAACCAAAGAGCTAATTAATGCTACATTGTTGGGAACTGCGTTTAAAATTAATTTATTATGTTTTATCAAACACTATATAGTTGACGAGGTATTTCAGAGTTTCATAAATGAATAGTTACAGAGGAAAAAGTAAGATACGCATGATAACCAAACAGGACGCTTCAATTATTTATTTTAACAGTAATTAAAATCTTGAAGTTTAGAAACGCTACCTAACAGCTAATTAAAAATAAGTTATATATGTTAAATGTAAACAAAAAATCCAATAGATATCTTAAAATATGAAATCCGTATCAACAGAAATACAAGAATTTAATCGCACGAAAATCATTTATATAGCATATGAAGACGTTTATTTCCAGCTTGGAAACTATCTGGTTAAAGAAGAATTACATAACTGGCTTGATAAACAGATAAGTTGTTATTTTCATGCAAAATCCAGACAGCAAAAAATGAATATAATAAAAACCGTTTAGATGGGAGACTTTACAAACTCCGCCACTATTTTTAGCTCCTTCCATTTGGTCATTTATTTCAAACATCATAATATTTTATAAGTGCAATTGCATGTATTCTTTCAAATGTTTTTCAATAGAACAGCACAAAATTCTTTAAACGAGGAATATGAAACGTTACATTTCCCATGGGTTGAAAATGAAGGCGAGTTTATTTAAATTTAATCTACTCTGGTCTCTATTCTTTCTGATAAATTGTAATTACTTTCCGAAATCCCTGATAATCTGAACAACGTCTCAATAAATGAAAATATATTGTATTCAAGGTATAAAGGAAAAGAGCTGCTTAAAAATAACTTCGGTCTTCTAAATGGATGCTTTTCGTCTAATCATTTTGTATTACTGTTTGTTCAGCACGCTTCTTCTACTGATTCTGTCGCTGTCATTGTTTTGTTTACGAAGCCCAGCTTTCGATTTGATGTCACCCTTTTTCATCAAGCGGAAATGATATTAATATACGCAGACGAACGAGAAAACACGTGGGAGAAACTTACCATTAAGCAATTTTCATTTTCTGCTGTCTGGTTTATTGGTAATATGAAGAGAAGAAAGAAACAGAATTCAAAGAATTAAACAATAAAAAGCGAGAGGACAGGGAGTGGTTTTTGTACGTGTAAGTGATCTTGACTGAATACGTGTGTGAATTTATTAATGCGTTAACAGTCGTGGGAATGCATGCGTATGTTAATGAAATAAATAGTGTGAGAAGTGAAATGGGGAAAAATGGCTATATATATATAATTATTTTTATTATGCTATGATTATTTACTTGCTCATCTGTGATTTCTTTAATGTAATTTATTGAATGCTTTTTAATATGAAGTAGTTTTGTTCAATGAACAGAAGGCGAATACTATTCAGAAATAAGCATATGTATTAATTAATATCCACATATACATGTGCACACACAAACAGATTCACCCCCCCTCATGTATATTTGTATATATATATATATATATATATATATATATATATATATATATAAAAACCTGTACCACTTATATATGTCGTTGCATCGTTGGCATACATACATATATATATATATATATATATATATATATATATATATATATATAATACATTTTGAAGTTCAAAACTGTTGAATTATCATTTCAACATGAAATCTCTAAGAGAGATTTCACATCTCCTCAGCAAAATGAAATAAAAAATAAAAAATTTTTAAGGTAAACAATTCACCAGCGGAAGTTAAAAAATTTACGTCTAAAAAAAAAAACACGATAGCAGTCAATGTCTATTTTTAGATTTTGGGCAATTTTACTTTTAGATCGAAAAATTTTAAAATTTGGCTTTGTCTAGCTTTACAAGTGGGAAGGGGGTTAACGGATGAAGTAGGAAGTGGTGTTTGATTGAAAAGTGGTCTAAACAAACAGAAAGATAGGGAGGAAAAAATGGAGAAGAAGAAGGAAAAAGAAAAGAAAAGAAAAAAGGAAAATTTCCTATATTTTAGAGACGCTAGATGGGTGTCAACAAAACTAGCGTTTATAAATCGGTTAAACATTGGAAAACAGATTTTTAGACAAAAACTTGTTGGGGGAAAAAGCTGATATATGATTTAATTAAAATTAATTAAGTTAATCAAATTAATTATAAATCTAGATTTAAATTAAAAATAAAAATAAAAATAAATAATAAAAATAAAAAATAAAATTAATAAAAATTAATCAAATTTAATTTTTTTTTAAAATTTTCTACAAAGAATTTAAATATTTTTTATTTATTTATAATATTTTCTGCTGTGAAAAAGATATATGTACTTGCAGAAAGAATCGGGGGTTAAGTTAGTATAAGTATCCTTACTTCATAAACCTGGATATTAAAATGAGACTGGAAGAAAAAATTAGAGGGGTTCAAAATTTCTATTTAAAAATTTAATTAATTAATCAATCAATTAATCAAAAACAATTTAATTTATATTTACTCTCCTTAAAACTAAATTTAGAATTTAAAATTTTAAATGTTCACAAATTTTGCCCTCTGGCGGCACTTACTAATGAATTCCTTTCTAAAATTCAGGAGCAGGTGCTGGTTTGGGTACTTTAATATTAGTATTTTTTTCTTGCAGACACAGATCGCACCTATCAGGAAAATTCCTCGGA
>JBBBDQ010029582.1:0-16387 GCA_037127315.1 Ascarosepion bandense | reverse complement strand
TCCAAGTAATTGCTTATAGACTCAAACGTAAATAACCAATATTTACCTATCCACAAATCAAATCCTTATATACGCAAATATATAGAAAATTAATATTTACCTATCCCTGCACCAAGAAAATGCTTCTAAACTCAAATATAAATAACCAATATTCACCTTTCCTGGACCAGTAAATGCTTATAGACTCAAATATAAATGACCAATATTTACCTATACCCAAATCAAGAAAATTCTCATAGACTTAAATATAAATTACCAATATTTACATATCCACAAATCAAATAGACTCTTATGTAAATGACTAATATTTATTTTTCCCTAAATCAAAAAATTGCTTATAGACTCAAATATAAATTACCAATATTTACCTACTCAGCACCAAGTAAATGCTTATAGTCTCAAATATAAATAACCAATATTTACCCATCCCCTAACGAAATCAATGCTGAGAGACACAAATATAAGTGATCAATATTTGCCTACCCTGCACGCAGTAAATGCTTATAGACGCAAATAGAAATGACCAATATTTACCTATCCCGTAATCAAATAAATTCTCATAATCTCAAATATAAATAACCAATAATTACCTATCCCCAAATAAAAGTAAATGCTTATACGCTCAAATATAAATGTCCAATATTTACCTACCCCACACCAAATAAATGCTTATAGATTCAAATTTTAATGACCAATATTTAATTTTCCCTCAATCAAGTAAATGCTTATAGACTCAATTATAAATGACCAATATTTACCTTTTCCTAAATCACAAAAATTCTTATAGACTTAAATACAAATTTCCAATATTTACCATTCCACAAATCAAGTAAATTCTTGTATACTTTAATATAAAGGACCAATATTTACCTTTCTCCAAATCAAGAAAATGCTTATAGACTCAAATATAAATGACCAATAGTTACCTACCCTACACCAAGTAAATGCTTATAGACTCAAATATAATTAACCAAAATTGACCTATCACCAAATCAAATAAATTCTTATAAACCCAAATATAAATTACCTATATTTATCTACCCTTAAATCAAATAAATTCTTATAGAATCAAATATAAATGACCAATATTTACCTATCCACAAATAAAGAAAATGTTGATAGACTCAAATATAAATGAACAATATGTACCTACCCAGCACCAAGTAAATGCTTAAATATTCAAATATAAATAACCAATATTTACCTACTTCACACCAAGTAAACGTTTATAGACTTAAATATAAACTACCAATATTTACCAACCCTGCCCCAAGTAAATGTTTATAGACTCAAATATAAACATTAATATTACCTATCTCTGAATTAAATGAATTCTTATAAACTCAAATATAAATGACCAATATGTACATAGCCAGCACCAAGGACATGGTTATAGACTCAAATAAACATGACCAACATATAGCTACCCCCAAATCAAGGAAATATTTTGACTCAAATATAAATGACCAATATTTACCTACCCTGCACCAAGTAAATGCTAATAGACTAAAATATAAATGACCAATGTTTACCAAACTTTGAATCAAATAAATTCTTATAGACTCAAATATGAATGACCAATATTTACCTATACATAAGTCAAATAAATTCTTATAGACTCAAACATAAATTTCCAATATTTACCTACCACGCACCAAGTAAATGCTTACAGAATCAAATGTAAATAACCAATATTTACCTACCCCACACCAAGTAAATGCATATAGACTCAAATATAAATAACCAATATTTAACTACACGCACCAAGTAAATGCTTATAGACACAAATGTAAATGACCAATATTTACCAAAACACAAATCAAGAAAGTGCTTATAGACTCATATATAAATGACCAATATTTGCCAACCTCTCACAAGTAAATGATTGTAGATGCCAATTTAAATAACAAAAACTGACCTATCACCAAGTCAAATAAATTCTTATAGACTCAAATATAAATGACCTATATTTATTTACCCTAAATCAAAAATATTCTTACAGACTCAAATATAAATGTCCAATATTTACATATCCCCAAATCAAATAAATTTTTATAGACTCAAATATAAATGGCAAATATTTACCTATCCACAAATAAAGAAAATGCTGATAGACTCAAATATAAATGACCAATATGTACCTACTCAGCACCAAGTAAATGCTTATAGATTCAAATATAAATAACCAATATTTACCTACCATGCACCAAGTAAATCCTTATGAACTCAAATATAAATGACTAATATTTATTTTTCCCGAAATCAAGAAATTGCTTATAGACTCAAATATAAATTACGAATATTTACCTACCCAGCACCAAGTAAATGCTTATAGTCTCAAATATAAATAACCAATATTTACCTATCTCCTAATTAAATAAATACTGATAGACTCAAATATAAATGACCAATATTTACCTATCCCCAAATCAAGAAAAAGCTTATAGACTCAAATATAAATGACCAATATTTACCTACCATGCACCAAGTAAGTGCTTATAGACACAAATATAAATGACCAATATTTACCTATGCCCAAAATCAAGAAAATGCTGAAAGACTCAAATATAAATGACCAATATTTACCTACCATGCACCAAGAAAATTCTTATAGACTCAAATATAAATAACCAATATTTACATATCTCCAAAATCAAGAAAAACTTATAGACTCAAATATAAATGACCAATATTTATCTACACCGCACCAAATAAATGTGTATAGATTCAAATTTTAATGACCAATATTTAGTTATCCCTACATCAAGTAACTTCTTATTGAATCAAATATAAATGACTAATAGTTACTTATCCGCAAATCACAAAAACGCTTATAGACTCAAATATATATGACCAATATTTACCTAACACCAAATCAAGTAAATTCTTACAGACCAAATATAAAGGACCAATATTTACCTTTTCCTGAATTGAATAAATTCTTATAGACTCAAATATAAATGACCAGTATTTACCTACATCAAGTAAATTCTTTTAAACTTATATATAACTGACCAATATTTATCTACCCATAAATCAAATAAATTCTTATAGACTCAAATATAAATATTAATCACCAATATTTACCTATCCCTAAATCAAGTAAATGCTTATAGACTCAAATAATAAATGACCAATGTTTACCTATCCCCAAATCAAGTAAATGCATATAGACTCAAATATAAATGACCAATATTTACCTCCCCAACACTAAGTAATTGCTTATAGACTCAAATATAAATAACCAATATTTACCTTTCCCCAAATCAAGTAAATTCTTATATACTTTCATATAAATGACCAATATTTACTTATCCCCAAATCAAGAAAATGCTCCTAGTCTCAAATATTAATAACCAATATTTACCTATCCCCAAAATCAAGAAAATGCTTATAGACGCAAATATAAATGACCGTTATTTACATATTCCCAAATCAAATGAATTCTTATAGACTCAAATATAAATGACCAATAATTAACTATCTCTAAATTAAGTAAATGCTGATAGGCTCCAATATAAATGACCAATATTTAACTCTCCCCAAATCCAGTAAGTGCTTATAGATTCAAATATACATGACCAATATTTTCTGACCCTTCCCCAAGTAAATGCTTCTAGACTCAAATATAAATGAACAATATTCACCTACCCCACACAAAGTAAATGCTTATAGACTTTAATATATATGACCAATATTTACCTATCCCCAAATCAAATAAATTCTCATAGTTTCAAATATAAATGACATTTATTTACTTTTCCCCAAATCAAGTAAATTCTTATATACATTGATATAAATACCAATATTTACCTATCCCCAAATCAAGTAAATGCATATAGACTCAAATATAAATGACCAATATTTACCTATCCCCAAATCAAGTAAATGCTTATAGACTCAAATATAAATGGCCAATATTTACCTATCACCAAATAGTTTAAATGCATATAGACTCAAATATAAATCACTTATATTTTCCTACCCCACACAAAGTAATTGCTTATAGACTCAAATAAAAGTCACTTAGATTTATAAAATTTTAAAACCAAGAAATACTTAAATATAAATTACCAATTTTTTTCCTATCCCAAAATCAAGTAAATTCTTATAGACTCAACTATAAATGATCAATAATTACCTCTCCCTGCACCAAGTAAATGCTTGTAGACTCAAATATAATGTCCAATATAATCTATCCCCAAACCAAGTAAATGTTTATAAATGACAAATAATTACCTATCCATGCATCAAGTAAATGCTCATTGACTCAAATATAAATGAGCTATTTTAACTATACCCCAAATAAGTAAGTGCTTATTAATTCAAATATAAATGTTTACTATTTATCTATCTCTGAAGAAAGTGTTAATTTTTTAAATTGTTTTACAGATATTTGAGCTTAACGTAGTCTTGCAAAATGTACATTTCACTTTCACATAAACAAAATAGGGTTGGGTAAACTAAGTCACTAGAAAATTTGTATATATTTTAAAAAAATGTTTTTTATTATTTTATCTGGTGTAAGGCCGAATTCACACAGAAAATACCCGAGGTCTTAATCTCTCAGAAACCTATGTTCTTAGGTGAGTTGATTCGTGGTGACCTTAGTATATACTGAGTTTGCCCTACCAATATACCAAAGTAGGTTTTATACTCAGCTTTATATCAGAAAACTGAAAAACTTCAGAACTTGACATCGAATGTAACCTCAAAGCCACCAAGTGCACAATTGGGCCTCATAGGTTGTCTGTGGGGTACTCCAATATAAATGGAAATGAATCCAGCTGGACACAAACAAGACAATTGAATGATAGGAAGTTATATAAAAGGCCGATTTAATAGTGCGACGACAGAGAAGTTCAATCGTTCAAAGAAATACACGAAAATCACATACCCACCATCGCCGATTAAAAATTTAGTCTCGTATTTTTCTAAGAAGTTGCACTTGAAATGGTACAGCCTAAATTAAGGGTAGAGAAAATATTCTGAATATTTAATGACAGTTGACATAAGCGTGTTCAGGGTAGCTTTTTCTCCTCAAATAATCTTCCCGGTCCGTCTATTTGAAAGTTGAAGAGAAATAGTGTTAATTTGGGAATAACAGTGTTAGTCAAATTCTCCAAGTAAATCTCCATCTTACAGTCACGTCACATTGAAACACCGGTTCGCGTAGGATCACTGAACGTCGCATCTAGTCGAACATAATGAGAAAAGGGGACTTGGAAAATTTTATACTCACTTTGAAGGCAAGAGGGAAATAAACTTCCTAGCCAACTTGAGTAAATAGATGGCGAAACAAAATTTAGGTGAGATTACAAAAAGATTATATTTATTACGATCTAGAAAGGTCAGGAAATTGTAGAGAGCCATGATCAGAAAGAAGAAAGTGCTTGAGTAAATGGATCGCGGAACAAGTTTTAGGAGGAAATTGTGGAGAGCCATTGATGCCCACCCCCAGAATGGACAAAGCACACACAAGGAGAAGAATAAGCTTGAGTAAATAAATGGCGGAACAAGGTTAAGGAGTGATAACAAAATGTCAATAAGTATTACGAGCTACAAAAACAGGAAATTGTGGAGAGCCATGATCGTCAATGTCCTGAAGGGACATAGCACAGAGAACAAGAAGAAGAAAAGGAAGAAGATATGTAGGACATGAGTGTCTTGAGGTCGAACTGGACAGAAATATTTAAACTCTGACCACGCCGTAGTCTTTTGAAACTCTGACCACGCCGTAGTCTCCGTAAACATATCAATCCGCACTAACTCTACCCAAGAAAACCAGACCAGCAGAATATCATACTGCTACCAAAGAGCCGACTGGGACTCGTTCAGGGACTTCCTCTGCGACGTCCCCTGGAACAACGTCTTTGATCTTCCTGTCGAAGACTGTGCCTCCGAAGTCTCCTCTTGGGTTAAGGCTGGCATCGATGCTTTTATCCCTGCCAGAAAATTCCAACTAAAACCTAATTCGTCCCCCTGGTTCTCACCCGCTTGCTCGGCCGCTATTGCCCACCGGAACCATTTCTTCCGGCTCTATCGAAGCTGCTCGTCGAACCAAAACAGGTGCCTTTTCACCTCAGCACGGAACAAGTGTAAAAAAGTACTGAACGAAGCCAAGAGGGCGTTTGCTACCAGAATTAGGCAACGCATAGCATCCTCTAAGTTTGGCTCCAAAGATTACTGGCGTCTCTGCAAAAGCGTGCTCAGCAGGAACAAGACTTCAATACCCCCACTAATCAATGAATTTGAAGTTCTCACCTCCCCAGCCGACAAGGCTGAATGCTTTGCCCGTAGATTCTCAACCAATTCGACACTGGACTCGTTAGGAATACCTACACCAGACTTCCCACCCAGAACTAAGGCTCAACTAAATAACGTCCACATTTCACCCTCGCTGGTCGCCAAGATAATTGCGCAACTTGACCCACACAAAGCGAGCGGCGGTGAGGGAATCCCAGTCATAGTACTGAAGAAATGTGCCCCAGAACTCTCCTCTGTCCTCTCTAAACTCTATAACCTCTGCCTAGCTGCTTCCTGCTTTCCTGCCTGTTGGAAGTCCTCCTGCGTAATACCTATATTTAAGAATTCTGGCGAACCCTCAGACCCCGCCAATTACCGTCCTATTAGTCTCCTTCCAATCTTTGGCAAAGTTTTCGAAGCCATTATCAACGCCGAGGTGATTCAGCACCTTATGACCAACGGGCTTCTCTCTGACAAACAGTATGGGTTTCGCTTCACCAGGTCTACTGCTGATATGCTAACGACCATTACCGAGTACATATACCAGGCACTCGACAAGAATGGTGAAGCCCGAACCGTTGCCTTGGATATCTCCAAAGCATTCGACAGGGTCTGGCATGCTGGCCTCTTGTGCAAACTGCGGAGCTATGGGATAACTGGACATCTGTTTGACCTCATCCAGTCCTTCCTCTCTAATCGCACATTAAAGGTGGTATTAAATGGGCATGCCTCCCAAAACTACCAGACGAACGCGGGCGTCCCTCAAGGTTCTATCCTAGGTCCCACGCTCTTTCTGATCTACATTAATGATCTCCCCGACACCATTAGATCCCAAGTTGGCATGTATGCCGACGACACAACAATCTACTCCCGCATCGATCAGAAACCAGGTCTGGACGACAAAGTGAACCTCGCTGCCGCACTTGAAAGGGACCTCCAATCCGTAGTGACCTGGGGTAGGAAATGGTTGGTAAATTTCAATGCCTCCAAAACAAAGCTGTTATCAACTAACCACCATAGACAATCGCATCTACCTCCCATTAGCATGGGACAGGAGGCTAGCCTCCCAGAGAGTAAAATACTACGCCTCCTTGGCCTTACACTCTCGGCGGACCTCAAATGTAATGACTATATTGAATCCATTGCCAAATCTGCTGCTATGAAAGTGGGCTCCCTGTGCAGGGCCCGGAAATTTTTCCCACCTGAAACTATTCTGCACATATACAAATCTACCATCCGCCCGTGTATTGAATATTGCTGCCATATCTGGTCGGGTGCCCCTGCTGCTCTCCTTGGGCTTCTTGACAAAATACAAAGGAGGATCTGTAACGTGGTTGATACTGACTTGGCAGACCGGCTGCAGCCGCTCTCACATCGGCGTGATGTAGCTTCCCTGTGCCTCTTCTACAAGTACTTTCATGGCTTCTGCTCCGATGAGCTTAGATCACTGGTGCCGCCTAAGCACGAATTTACACGAGATACTAGATTAGCAACTAGGTCCCACCCTTTTACAGTTAAACAAATAAGATGTAACCGTAAATTCTACTCCAACAGCTTCTTTTCTCGCGCTTCCCGCCTGTGGAACTCCCTTCCACAAGTCTGCTTTCCCGACAGTTACAATCTCCAGGTGTTTAAATGTAGGGTCAATAGACACCTCCTATCACACTAACTCCCAACTATTCTCACAACACTCTCATCTACCCAACCCTCATTCTCGGTATCCTCACCCGCCTATCACCCACCCTCTGTTATTTCCTATATTTAATCAGCCTTTCTCCACTCTACGTAGCCCCTGCACAGTAGTGGCAGTGACATGCCTTACTCGGGGTGAAACGCTTATAAAAAAATAAAAAAAAAATACCCGAAATTGTTGAATCACTGTTGCCGGTGTTCCTTAAAATGTATTCATTCATGGCTAAGCGTATCAGACTTGAGCCCCTCTCTCTTCAGGTCTCCAACAATAGTTCGCTTTGGTCATGTGGCTGGTGATTCCCTTGGAGAAACGCGTCACTTTGACCTTTGATTTCAGTCTGAAAATGCCGCCCAGCGATACTATATCATCATCACTCTGGATTTACTCCCATGTGCAGATTTAGCAGAGCTGCAGTTACCGTTTCTCAGTTGAACTGTCCACTGGTGATATCAGTTGGACCACAGATAGCCATTGATATTGCATTTAAATCTTTGAAGATTAATGTTGACTGGAAAGCATGGAGCTGGAAAGGAGTTTCACAAGCGAGAAGTGCCAAAAAAAGAAACTGTTAGAACTTCCGGCTACATCGAACCAAATCAAACTGACGTCAGGCTAGTACTGCGCTTAACTTTTAAAAAAAAATCTAGGTTCCATAGCGAAGAACTCAACCGAATACTTCCCATGAAAGTATTTATAGAAAAGAGGCAGGGAGGCAACCTTCTTTGGATATTATCAAAGAGATCGTGGCAAATAGCAGGCGTGTATATATATATATATATATAGTCATCCGTAGACAGACCTGTTTCGGTTTATCACAGCTCATCTGTACGGTTAGACATCCGATTGCTTTTTACCCAGGATTGAAATCCGACCGAATTGGCGTTAGTCGGCGATTCTACCTCTGAGCTATGGGCGCTCGGTAGAAGGAGGCAGACTATATATATATATATATATATATATATATATATATATATATATATATATATATATATATATATATATATATATATATATAGTATTGTAAGTAAGTTGTTGAACTCGTAGATTTATTTGCCCTTTGTTCATGCATTTACTTTTATAAAGAGTGTTCGATACAAATGTTGAGCGTTATATATATATATTACAATAATGTATGAGAAATTATAAAACATTTTGTATGGCATATTAAATTTTCTAGAATTGTTCTTATATATATATATATATATATATATATATATATATATATATATATATACATGTGTGTTGACTTGTAATGCTGTTTAGTGCCAAAATTGATTTACTTTTCAGTAGTTTATTGGTGGAAAGGCATTTTAGAGAAGCAAATTTTTATCATAAAGTGCTTACTATCAAGGTAAGTATAGAACGTTAATAGAATTCATGTGAAGAAACTTGTCGCTTAGCTAAGCAGCTTTATTTTAGTGATTCTGACTTCGAAGATTTGTGAGGGCATTATGATAATGTCTTCACTTTTCAAGGTAATTTTCAAAAACCAAGTGACACTGAAGAATGAACATGTGTTGCTACATGTTCGTTGAAATCCGTTGTTTAGTTTCCGTTATAATGTATTGTCAGGTGCCCGTTATAATGTCTGTCTGTCTGTCGATGGGTTGTGCCGGCTTCCTTCCTACAAGAAGTTTCATGGGACATTTTTGGCTTCACAAGCAGTCCCCAACCGCATATGAATTCCCCAGCTGCATGTGGGGACCCCAACTCCATGTAACGTTGCAATTTGTTAAGTTTCCGTTGTAATGTGTTGTTAGATGTTCGTTGCAATGTGTTGCTAGGTGTATTTGGTAAGACTGTGTAGCAACATGAAAATCAAGTCGAGTTCAAAGACCGTCCCAGTATTCTGCATTAGTTTTCGTCAAAATGCCCCTGAAAAACGCATGAACCCATTCATTTCCCATCCACTATACAGGTAAAAAGTAAGTAAGACTAGGCTCTCTAGCCGTGCGTGGCGACCAGCATAGATTAATGATTACTCTGAATTCAAAACCGTTGTGAAAACAACGGGAAGTCTGTCCACTATCTTTTTCAAGTATCCAGCTGTAGACTGTTAATAAAGAAAAATCTATGTAGTAACATGAACATCTTTATCCTGAAGGGACACGGGCTTAAGGAAGAGTAGATTGCCTTAGGAGCGATGCCCCGTTAGAAACAATAAGTGTGATTGGATTAAAGAAAACCCAGTAGTTTATGATATTAGCAGTTGTAAGAAGCAGAGATATAACATTATCAACATCAGTAAGTAAATTTAGTTGAGTGTACTCGGTTTTCACAACCCTTTGTTCGAATCAATCAGAGATTGAGGATTCATATTTCAAAGTTAACTGAACTACTAAAGGACACATGTTCATCTTTTTAAAGCAATCTAATCAAAGGCAAACATAAAGTGTTTTTCCTAATTTTAGTCATGGTGATAATAGAGTTGAACTAAGAAATGGTGATGTCCAAATCTAGTAAATACAAAATTTGAAGTATTTGGGTAGCGTCATTTTTTGTGAATCCGAAAGTGTATATAAATTATGAAAGATACATTTAAAAGTCTAAATAAGGTATTAAGAAAAAGAAAATATTGTTAGAATCAAAAAATGTATATTGAAATTGCTATGTAATATCAATCCTTTTATATGACAATCAATTTTTAAAATTTCCTTACAGTTGAGGGAACAGAGATGTAGTTCTACAAAATGATGCTGAGAATATTGACAGAGCATGTAAGCAACGACAAAATTTTAGATAAAATGGAAAGGAAAAAAGACATATTTGGAATGAAGAAGAGACAGTTAAAATTTCTGAGACGTGATGAGGACTCTTTCCTCTTAGATAATTTGACAATCGAGGGACATATTGAAAGCAAAAGGGGACAGATGCAAACAGCATGTAACACCTATCTAATGAGTTTGTGTAAATGGATGACAGAACATGGAATGGTAAGGATAGCAAAAGGCAAAAAATACTAAGAGCTACAAAGAAGATGTTGTGGAGAGACATGTTCTGAAGGGGCAGAAAAAAATATCGAGTAACCTACATAATGTGCTTGTGTAATTAGATAGCAGTCCAGGGATTAGGAGTGTAAATAAATGTCAAACATAGGTAAGAGTTAGAAAGGATAAAAAGTTGTGGAGAGTCATGAATGTTTGCGCTCTTAAGGAACATAGCACGTAGAAGAGTCATAAACTTGCCTATGTATATACATTTACATTCAGATTAAAATAAATCATTATTATCCACTGATTTTTCGAATTGGTTTCCTTTTTTGGTTGTTACAAGGTACACAAAACTGTTGGAACTGCTAAGAAAGGTAGATTTATTTTGGAAGGATATCAGAATAATACAGAACTTATATTGGATTCAGACACAAGATAAATCCAGTGAATATACAAAAACAGAAAGGGGTCTAAGAAGGATGTGACTTATTCAATCTTTACAGTGAGACTTTCCTGAGAGATTTAAAAGTGCTACCAGGATTCATTACTGGCCGACACACGCTAACAACATATGATATGCAGATCACACAATGTTGATTGTAGACACGGAAAGAAAACTACAGGAACTCCTACAGATTGAACAACGAGAAGAAATATTGATTGATTCATTTTTTACGCCTAACGACCCATTGCTGGTTATTTTTAGATTGAAAGAATCTTTCTTGTAGATAATAGCAGTTTAGTTATACAAGTCTTATTAATTAACCCAAAGCTGGGGGAAGTAGAGGCGGATTTCTACATTTCTCCAACGTTATTTGCGCGTAAGTGAACATAACGAACCCATTTTGAATTGGAACTCGACTCTCCGATTAACAAAGTCACTATCTATTACATCACCCGCACACACAAGCTTAAAGTACCTGGTATTCCCAAGCGGTCACCCGTCTAGGTACTAACTAGGCTAGACGCTGCTTAACTTGGGTGATCCTACGGCAACCGGTGTTTCGACGTGATGTTTCCGTAAAAAAATGATTAAAGCTCAACTGTAAGAAGTCAGAATGTCTGTCAGTATAAGGAACAGCGAATCAGAAAACTGAGAAAGCGACATTAAAGTGGCAAAATTTAAATATTTAGAAAGTGTTTCCACGACACCGAATAGCGAAAGATGCCTTTCAAAAGTTAAGCAGAGTATTAAGGAACTGGATAATTTCATTAGAAACACAACAACAACAACAACAAAGATTATTGAACTGTTATGTAATATCGGTACTCCAGTATGGCAGTGAATACTAGACAATCTCCTTACAGAAAAAGAAGTGACTTAATGAAATACAAATGTTGTTCCTCGTAAGGATGCTGAGAATACCATGGACTGAGCACGAGACTAACGAGAAAGTTTAAGAGAAAATGGTAACAAAAATAACATTTATATGTAGCATCAGAAAAAGAAAGTTGAAACTTTTAAGGAACATAACGAGAAAAATGTGCTGGGAAAATTTGAAACCCACAGGGACATAAAGAAAGCAAGCTGGTTGACGTATAAACTAACAAGTTTATGTAAATGGTTGCCAGAGCAGGGATAAGGAGACAAACTTTACTGAGTGCTACCTAGGACAGGAAGTTGTGGAGAGACATGGCACAGCACACAGAAGAAAAATATCTTAGTGTTATAGTCACAATATTATTAACATTGTATTTTCTGGCCTTCCTCAGATGTCACGTAGTTCATACCCTTACAGAAATTTTGAGCCAAAACTTTTATTCAGTCCAAGAAATTAGGAATTTTTTCTCGTGCCGCTGTAAATGTTAGGGGAGATATCTCGCATTAGTTCATTCCCCCATACGATGTCGCATCCTGTTTTTAGCACTGAAAGTGTGTATCTAGATTTCATTATCTGGATCAAAGATTGAATTCGTTTCTACCAGAGTTGAATATAGGGTTTGGTCTGAGATTACCAGAGAGTTAACAAATACGACCGGTTCTTGAAAGAATCCGAAAAGTAAAAAGGCAGGGATGTTGGGACTAGAACAACCAAAAGACAATGACAGCAATTCGAATCAATTACATTATAATATTAATTCCTCATTTCAGAAGTTCAAACAGAAATGAAAATAAATCCTTACTCACCTTTGTTCTGCTAGGCGAATCCTTACACCCTAAAGGTTTTCAGTGGCAAGAAGATTTAGAGATGGAGAAGAAGGAAAGAGCGATTGGTCACAGTACAACGATGTGAAGAGATTGTGAATACGGGGAAATTACGTAGGAATTCTCTTATTAACTTTGCCAATATAGCGACTGACTGGCAGGCCACAATTACAGAAACAGACGTTTTAGACCCATTTTTATTGCTATTGTTGAGTAACTGATTCCGTTTATTAGATTAACAACGATACTTGATGAGTAAGAATTCAAGAACAAATGAATAATTGAGGTATCCAAACAAAATTCACGTCCCTCGTCTACCAAACCTTTTCGAGAATAATAAGTAATGGATTCAATGAATACACAAGCAGAATATTGGGGTTTCTTTTATTGTCAGCCCGACATTTTCAGACTCTTCAAACAAAAATGATGTTGGTCAGAATTAATTGCTCTGCCGACATTGGGTTGCCACAAATTATTCCAATTTCGTCTTTTTATGGAGAGACTTATGAAGACAGTTTTGTTTTATTCAAGTTTCAGAAAAGAATAAGTATTTCTTTACTCTTAGGTAACCATGTGAATCGTCTTTTACATCATATCTAGAGATGAACTTTGTATATGCTTGTTCTTATTTAATCATTTCACCCAAGCAAGATAATAAAGCCTCTAAGACGCAATGAGTTACCAAAAAAAAAAACATTATTAGGGAGAGAGGGCAATAAAAAAGAATTAAGAAGACAGAAAATAACAGTTGAGGTTGCATTTAATTTTTTGAAGGTCAAAGTTGACTGGAATGTTCCATAAGCATTACGTGCGATAAAAAAAAATCTGTTATCATAGAACTTCCGGTTGCGTCTAGTATTGCGCTTAAATTCATGAAGTCTAGGCACCAAAGAGAAAAGCCCATCCGAACAATTACCATGAAAATATTTATAGAAAAGGTGGAGGGTGATACGGGACGGTAAAATTGCTGTAAAGTCTTTGAAAACGAGATGTCAGGTAAGGACTGATAACATTGCAGCCTCTTCTTTGTATTCCGTTAAGAATCTCTAAGGACACA
This sequence comes from Ascarosepion bandense, assembly GCA_037127315.1. Classification (NCBI taxonomy): domain Eukaryota; kingdom Metazoa; phylum Mollusca; class Cephalopoda; order Sepiida; family Sepiidae; genus Ascarosepion; species Ascarosepion bandense. Next base: position 2,315 of record JBBBDQ010029582.1, on the reverse strand, counting down.
ATAAAAGCACCAGATCAGATATTACAGCAATATTCGTTGCACGGATGAATAGCAAATATATAAATTAGATTCTGGCAAGAAAAATTCCATTTCATTTCAGTGGAAAATATCCCGAAAAGTCGCGATGAGCCACTCTCCTGGAGGTTAGCATCAGCCATGTTGATGAAAGGAAAAACAGATTATCTCGAACAATTAAAAAAAAAACAGTTTTGTTTTGGAGGCGATATTGTCCCAGTTAACAACAGATTCTAGGTCATTTTTTAAATCAGCTTCCGATTAGGAAAATTCATATCCTGGCCTTGTCTATTGCGTTCCCCCCTTTGTGCAAATACTCTCTAGTTTTGGGTTATACAGCAGGGTAGACTGGAATTTCTAATCTTGGACGGCAACCAGATGGAAAAGAGATTGAATTCCAAACTGTGGAAAAGTAATGAGAAATTACTCTCCTATTTTTAAATTTATGGTAATTTACAGATAATTTTACAAAAAATGAGTCTGTGGTGGATCATTATGATCACTGGCCTGAAGAGAGATATGACCCGAAAAGAAAATAACGTCAAGTTTCGGCTCATTTGAAATCATGTATTTAATAGTGAGGATAAAAGAAAAGACACTATTTCCGCTTCTCTCTTGGTTTCAAGAACATCGATTTTAATTGAGGCAAGTTTTCGCTTTAATATAAAAAATATCAAGATTACAAAGTTTAACATATGAAACAGAAAAGAGAAGATGGGATTTTAAATATAATGTTTGGGATTCTTCTCCTCATAAAAAAGGCTCTTGACATTCTATCTGGAATATTTTAGAATTCATTTATTTGGTTAAAGGTTATTTTTCGTCGAAGGAATTAACAAATTGAACGATTAACAAGATTTTGAAGCCCCTCCCAAACAAAAGGTAAAGTGGAGACATTATAAGAAATACGTTTTATAACAATGAAAAAATGTAACATATATATTGTCATCGGCTTTATCTTCTATCCAAGCATTTAATTTCTTCTTTGTGGATCGATTTCTTTACGATGATGGAGTTGGTGACTACATTCACCGCCTACGTGTAGGTTCAGGTCTAGAAGTTTCTAGTTTAAAAAATGCTCTTGTCATTCATTCCCTATTACCGTTTAGCTTTGCCAGAGTTAGTTGCATCTCCAATGTTATGACAAACATGCATTCTCAGTGAATTAAATGTAATAACAATCGGCTTGACTACCGTTTATCAGGCACCCATTATTGGACGGAGACAAAGACTTGAATAGTAAAACGCTTGATTAGAGTGAATAAGTCTCAATGACTAAAATAGTGATAAAATCTAATCGCAGTATTTTGTCAAGTCCAACTCAGGCCCCGTTAAGTAATCAGATCACCACAATTGAACTATTGTTACTGCTGTATCTACTGCTAGTTACAGTTAGTGGGATTACAATTGTTTACAATAAACGTCGTCGGCGTGAGCTTTATCTTGTATCCAAGAATTCCATGGCTGTCTTCATGTGGATAGCGTTGGTGATTAAATTCGCCACCAACGTGCAGGTTCAAGACTATGAAGCTTCTCGTTTTACCAAAACCTGCTGCCATCATCCATTTCCTATCGCCGTTCGGATTTGCAAGAGTTGGTCGTAGGCGAAATAAAATCAGAGTAGAAGAAAGTACAGGAGGCGTTAATTTGTTTAAGGTGGACAGCAATTTGTCAGGAAGTTTTTTGTTGTTTTTTTTTCATCGTTTCACCCAAAGAAAGGTGGTGACGGCAATGATGCGCAGGGAGCTACAGAAGAGAGTAACAGTTTAAGGACGAGGAAAGCGAAGAGAAAGACGAACCGGTTACAGAGGGTGTCAGAAGAAGGGTAAGAGAAGGATGGGAATACAGGTGTGATGACATTTGCGAAGGTAGAGTGAGAAAGGAACAGAACAAGATACACGGGGGTCAAGTGGATAAGAGATGGGGATTGACTTTGCATTGAAATTCCTGGACGTTCTAGCAGTCAATAAAACAAGTATACGGAAGGGAGTTCCACAGCCGGAAGTGACCCATGCACGTGATTTCATAAGTTTCTTCTGCACATATGGAATGCTACATGCAGAACTGAGTTATGAAACTGCAACAGACTGCTGCTGAATGTTATAATTTCGAGTGGCGCCTTCTCTAGCACGTCCGCAATACTGTTCATCCGATCATTTAACAGTTGAGATCTGTTACAATCATCATACGCTTTTTTCTAACGTTCACGCCTTTGGGGTTGGGCGCGCCTAATCTAGAGCTTTGTCTTCAACACACACACACACACACACACACACACACACACACACACATATATATAT